>PVIW01004955.1:0-107519 GCA_004026585.1 Noctilio leporinus | reverse complement strand
TATTATTTAATAATTAGGGAAAAGAACCCAGTTAATAAGGGAAATATTAATAAACTTCCACTTAAATTTTGTCATCAGGATCACTAGTTGATAAAAAAGAAAATTAGGAAGAAGTTTAAGATCTTAGAAATTGCATTACTAATACCTCTACCATTTATCCAACACTTAACATGTACTGAGAGTTTGAAATATATTATTTGCTTTAATTCTTTCAAGAACCTCTGAGATAGCTATTATGATCCTCATTTCCCATATGTGGAAACAGACCCAAGGAAGTTAAATAATTTAATCCAGATTTGTAGAGTTAGGAACTGGTAGAGCTGAAATTAGAACCAAGATTTACCCAATTCAACATACATGCTCTGAACCATCATTTTGTTCATCAGAGCTAGTACAACCTAACTCACTAATATAACCCAAGATTGTCTACTGATCTGTGTTTTGCCATGACTCTGAAATGCTGGGGCCATTTTCCTGCCGAAACTCAGAATTTGGAGTCTGAGCATACATTATTGTTACCATCATGTTTTCTTTAGCATTGACTTCCATTATGTTTCTTTGCTCCCTTTAAATTCTCAGAAACATGGGAAGAGTCTTATGTTAGTAATGCAAACAGACTTTTGCCCCTTAACTAGGATAATGAATAGAGGTATGGAAAGGAAATGCCTGACAGCCTTTAAGCCCCAAGGTTCACTAAAGCATCAACAATATTGCTGGAAGATGCTGTCGGTCTCAGGATAATGGTCAATAAGAGCATAGCAGAGCCCAGGCATAGGCTGGCTGTGACCATGTCCTCATTGCTGCTGTTCTAATAAGCAGTAGCTGTGTTTGCTCTCAGGTGAAACTTGTTGCAATGAAATCGTGTCTATACACCTTTTACTTGAGACCAAATGCTTTACCTCCTTAGTACATTTAATAAGGACTCTTTAAAAATGGAAAAAGTAAAATATGCATTTAGAATATGAAGCTTCCTACATTGATTGGGTAGATCTCACATAAAAACAGATGGAAGATGTTCCCCAAATTGCTGTACTATGGCTGTTGAGCCTGTCAGACAAGCAGCAGCTCTTTCCCAAAATCTCTGTAAATTTTCCTTTACAGTGTAGACTTCACATACAAAGTGAAGGGCAGAATGTAGATCACCTTCTATCTCACATCATGTTTTGAATGAGACTGAGTCTGTGCTTCTGTATAGCACATATATAAGCTCTAATATCAATGAGAGCTAATCAAACAACTGATAAGCCACCAAATCTACTTTTTCTTCTGACTTAACAACCATCTTTAAAACAGGACTATCTACAACTGCTTCATGTTGTAAATGTTTTATTTTTAAATCTTCTTTGGACTCATTTCATGCCTTTTCTTGATACTAAGAATACTCTAAACAAATGCTTGTTTGAGCACTTATAAAAAACAAGGTGTAAATGTTTTTTCCTGAACTAATGTTGGTTGACTGATGGAATCTCTCAAGACAATTCAGACTGAGGAATTTTGTTTTGACCCTGAATTATTAATGGTATTTTGAACATTGGTTAGTCTGATGTCAACAATGAACTCCAAGGACTTTCATATCCTTTCAACATGCATTTATAATTGTTCTGCATATATTACATGACCTCAGATATATGAACTGTCAATATTATCAAATAATAAAATAAATTTATTTTTAAAACAAAGCAAACATAGATACACTTGTGAATTTTCTATTGGCACCATGTATTAAGAAAAATAAATTTAAATATTAGTGCTTTGAAAAACTTAATATTTTATAAGGACTGCCATTAACACATTTGAAATAGTCCATTCTGACCAGATATTTCCCTTAGAAACAAAAGAATTCAGAAGTGTGGTAGACACACCTATGGGATTATCTGCCCAACAGCCTGGTCATGTTTTTAAGCCCCACTTCCATCTGCATTTTGCTGGTCTAAGGTGAGTACTTAATGAAATTGGGCCAACTGGAGTTCTAGGAGGATTGAGATCTTGAACTGAAGTTAGTTTCTTTTGGGTTCTTGGGGTATTTTGAAACTATGGGCAGTCAGGTTTTTCCCCATGTGGATCAGAAAAGCAAAGGAAACTGATCAAAGAGAACTCAAGTTTCCTGACAGCCTGAGACCCTAGAACATGTATTCTCCAAGTTCTGCCTTATTCTGCTCCTGTCTGGCTTCTGTGAGACATGTTATCTTTATAACAAATTCCTCATTTGGCTTAAGCTAGTTCTATCTGGTTTTCTGTAACCTGGAATGAAGATCCTAATTTTAGTGCATGATGAGACTGAGGACAACTGTTTCTTAAAGCAGAAATAACATCCTCTATTCAACAGAACATCAAATTATTAAATAGTGTCTTCAGTTGTATTAGAGGGACACTTTTAGCAATAATATTTTACTTTCACATACAACCATTCAAGACAACAACTGGAGAGGGAGCAGGGAGCTCTGCAAGCATTGGCAGGCACTATTGTAGTCTAAGCAATGTGTTACCCCCATGACAAAGGCCAAAGAGGGATAAGATGTGATCCCTGAGGAAGCTCACAGTACAATGGGAAAGATAGCTGCTCACTGATCATTTCCATTCAACTTGATTCTCTGAAGGAGGCCAAAAGTATTATGGGATCTATGAGGAGGATCGCTAAGCCTGCTTGGAAGAAATGGAAACCCCTGAAGGAAATTACATCTGAACTGAACCAGCTCTGCTCCAAATCCTGGGTAAAGGCAGATATTTCTTGTATCCTTGTCAAATTCTACAGAATTTCTCTTAAATTATAGCAGTAGAGGGACCATCAGGGCATAAAAGAGGAGAAGAAATCAAGGTTCTGTACCTTGTTCCAGACTACCCGGGCATGACAGTATAATGTGTACAGACATGTGAGCTATGACATGAGATGTTCCTGGTTCCAATGACAGTATATTATTCAATGATGAGCTGAGATGGAGGAGGGCTATTTATTTCTTTTTTGAAGTGGATTTTTTGGGCATTTCACATTTTCCACTTTACATCATTCATTGCTCATGATATAGGCAAGTCACAGAGAGAGGGGAGTAAAATGATCTGGATCAGATAACTTGCTACTTGGATAAGGCCCTCATTTGTGCAAGATTATGTGAAGGAAATCCCGGGTATATTTCCATGCTCTTGGCTTTAAAGCCCAAATTTTTCCTTAACAAGCCTTTCCTTTTAGTATATTCTACTTATAGTTTGTTATGAATTTATTTGAAAATATTTATTAAGTACCTACTAAGTATGAAGTACCTTAAGTGCTGGGGCTACTTCAGTGAAGAACATGGTAAAAATTTCTTCACTGCGTGCAGCTCATTTCTAGTGGATATAATCTTTTGTATCATGAAATAAAACAAGGCTATCCAAGAAGCTATGTTACCCATAGGACTTTGTTACCAGACTTTTGATCTGTCCCACTGTCTTAGAGAATGGAACTCGAGATGGGCACTCACAGGAGAACTCAGCAGCTTTCCCTTGACCTGAAATAATTTACATATGAGTATTTTAATAATGACTCTCAGGAGTAAAAAAGGTTATGTTTCTTTGGGGTAAAACCCTTGGTTTATACATTTTTTCCCTTTTTGCTCTGGTTGATGAATATGGGCACTGCTTTTGGGCATCTGTTTTTCTTCAGCGATTCCTTCATGCTTCAAAGCATTTTTCTGCAAAGAAACCTGTTCCATGTGATCTGCTTTGGCAGCTGAGCGTTAATGCTGGAACATAACGTGCAATAGACTATTCTTGCCTGTTTGCTAATGTTAACTGTTCCTGGGAATGTGTACCTTATAATACCATCTAGTTGGCACTTCTATAAACTCATTCTGTCAGCCATTGGTATTTGAGCAGTCTGAAATTCTATATTAGGAAACTAAATAAACTATATAACCAGCAATTATATTCAAGAGATAAATTGTTAGGAATGTTTCTGCTTTTGAAAATTTCAAAGTATAGATGTCTGGGTATATGTATTTATAATTATAGTCAGTACTTGTATTATATAAGAAATGTTAATAAAACATGTGTTTTTAAAGACTATTTCCTCCATGTATTTTTATTCTTACTCAAGCTTAAGTTACCAAAAAAAAAAAAAGTATGACAGAAGTCAAACAGCCATGGCTGGGTTGCTCAGTGGGTTGGAACATTGTTTCATACCTCAGAAAAGTGTGGGTTCATTTCCCCATCACAGCACATACTTAGGCTGAGGGTTTCATCCCCAGAGCACATATGCAGGAGGCAACCAATCAATGTTTCTTTCTCACATGGACATTTTTCTCTCTCAAATCAAATCAATAAACATATCCTTGGGTAAGAATAAAAGAATAAAAATAAAAGAAGGCAAACAAAATTCTTCATAAATGCAGAACTCCTTAAGGTTTCATTTTGTAATACATGAAATTATTCTTATCGGATGTATGCAAAATAATAAAATATTTTGAAACTCTGTGATCCAAACTAGACAAAATTTTGTCATATGCTCATTTTTAGTAAAAAGTGAGAGCTTTTATCTGACTTGCTCTGTAAAACCATTTTGAACTATCGCAATGTGTCAATTAATCTTAATAAAAGTGTTTTAAGCATATTTTTTTAACAATCTAGGAACATTTGTTTACTCAATGAACCAGAACTAGCAATTCTATAAAAAAAAAAAAAAAAAAAACACCCAGTGTGTGTGTTTTTTTGTTTGTTTGTTTTTTTGGTTGGTTTTATTTCTAACATTATCTGGTCTTAGGTACTATGCCATTACCCCACTGCCTCCTAGTGTTGGATGCCCCCCCTCAGTATCTGAACTCAACCACACCAGTGCTCCTGATCATTCTATAAATGGCATATGGATGGAGGGGAACTTGCTGCTTAACTATCATAATACAAAGGCTATAAGAGCACAGGATCTTCATTCAAACACATCTGGGCTTCAGTCTCAAATCTGTCACTTCCTGTGAGGCCCTGAACTCCTCTCCTGTTCTCATCAGCGAGGTGAAAACAAGTAGTAAATAATGTGGGTTGAGTGGGCTAGATGAGATTTTACAGCACCTGGAATACTTCAAACACTCCCTAGATAGGGTTTCAATTAATGTTAGTTATTAGTAAGATCAACAATAAGAGTGATGATGATGGTGGTAGTGATAATCAGACTAATAAGCCTTAACTGAAAATAAGGAATTCTTCTGAGTGAAGTCACTGCACTAATAAAGTGAAAGTTCACTGAATTTTAAAGGGTTCATAATCCCCTTGGCAAGAATGTCTTCCTACTCTTGGCTGAACAGCCATTGTTAGGTGAAGAATTTCAGCTCAGGGACAGATCCAATGAAATTGCCTCATTTCTCTCCCTATATTCTTTCTCCCTTCCAAACTCCCCCTTTTAAGTGTCCAATGAGGAAATTAAGAAAGAATTATTACATTGCTATTGAAAATAAATAAAAGCTGAGTCAGTTTTAAATTATGCTAAGTAAGCTATTTTTGGAAGTGGAAACTGACTCCACTACTTGTAACCTCAACATTCATGGGTTGTACTAAAAATAGCTTCAGCCAAAAATTAGGAATAACCTCTCTTAGTTGTTATTCACAATGTGCTTATGCAGTAAGAATTATTACACCAATGTACTTGATGGTAAACCTAAGGCTCAGGAAGCTTAAGCACCCTGACACATCTAATTACTAGTAAATAATTGTCACCTGCCTCTTAACTTTGGTATTTCAGGCTTTGAAATAAAAGTGCATTGAAATTATCAACCTTCCAAACTGAAAGAGATGGAAATGTGTTGTTCTGGACTCTGCCAATTGTCTAATAGATAATTGCTGAGGCTACGTGGTTGACAAAGCTTTGAAACACTTTAAAATGTAGGAAAAAAAAAAAAAACAAGACAGGAATAAAATAACAGTATTCTATGAGAACCAGCTGAGTAGTGTTTTATTTTATTGTTTTTAAAATTCAACCTGTCAGTCAAATTTAATAGGTTTACCTATTTTTCTTAAGTTCCAATGTCTGAAAATACAAGAATAAGATATAAACTAAAACATATTAAGTGAGCAATATGGCATTCATACTAACTTAATATCATGCTTTTATTGAACATTATGTAATTTGGTGAGAGCAAAATAATTTTTCAAAACATAAAGACTATGAAGAGGTAACAGTTTGACTGTTCCTGAAGCTTTTACAAATGGTAAAGTTTTATACAATTGATATCATTTTAAAAATATTTTTTCTAGTAATAATTTTGATAGTCAAAATTAACTACACCTTGTTTGAGTCTCTTGAATTCAAAGGAAATTTATTAATATAAACAGGGTGTGGATGACTGTGGGAGCAGGGGGTGGGTGAGACAGGGAAAAGCAATGGGGAAAAATTGGGACAACTATAATTGAACAACAATAAAAAAAAGATAGAAAAAATATTTTTAAGTATCTTCAATATTTATATACATACATATATATAGGGTGCACATGATAAAGTGGCAAAATTTTAGTAAAATGAACAACATATAAAAGTGTTATATTTTGAAATAAATTTATTATAGGTAACTACATAAACATAGTCATTATTTTTTAAATTGTTCAAAATGTCTCCATTTGCTGCAATAATAGACTCGATTTAACTTTGGAATCTTAAGTATGCTTTAATGAACTTTTCTTCATTCATGGACATCATAATGTTTTCAGTCTTAACTTTAACAACCTCTCTATTGGAATGAGGTTGTTTATTAACTTCTCTCTCACAAATGCTACATACATAATAGCCTAAAGGGTTTGCATCTGTTGAACTAGGTGGCCAGATTTCCTTTCACCAGAATTTGGGAACATTGACACTGAGACATTCTTGGACCATTTTTGGCATTCCGTGCTGGTGCACCATCTTGTTGGAAGATAAAATGACATCCATTTGCAACTTGCTTCTCTTGGTACAACTACTTCTTTCAAAACATCAAGGTCAACATCAGCAGTCACCTTCAAGCCTTGTGGAAACAAATATGGGGTCATGACATCTCCTTCACTGCTAACAACACCTAACACCATCACTGTAGCAGCAAATTTCATTTTCATGATAATTGGGACTTCATTAAGATTCTCACAGAGCCACCTGTTGTTTCTTCTGTTGACTATTTGGTCCTGCTGAGAATTCTTTTCATCGAAGAAGAAAATCAGAGGATTTTTATCTTCGGGATTTTTCAATTTTGTTAGCAGTTTCCTTGCTTTTTTAAAGCACTTTTCCTTTGTCTGCTGTGTCATAAATTGGCCTCTTCTAAGAACATATGATTTGTATCTGATAGCTTCAGAAATAATCTTATAAACAATTGCATCTGACATCTGCAGTTCTCTTGCTATGGAGCGTATTGACTTTCCTGAATCTTCATTGATGTTCTCCTGGATTCTGTGTACAATTTCTGGACTTGTGAGATCCTTGCGTACCTTATGTGTTTTCCTTGTTGATGTGGTGACGTCAGGATCAGCATCCTACACCTTCTTTACATTGTAAACTATACATAAAGCGTTGTTATTGAAGTCTGCAATTTCCTTAGCAGTTCACCCTGCATGTAGTCCAGAAATTATGGTTGCTCTAACATTGTATTCCTTTGACCTGACATTTGCTCTCAGAATTTAATACTTTATATCTGAAACAATGATGTTAAATCATAACCTTAGAAACATAGCTTTTCAAAATTAATAAGAAGCATGTGAAATAAGGAGATGCAAAGTAATTGCCACTTGATCCCATGCACCCTACACACACACACACACACACACACACACACACACACACACTATACATATAGGTTGAAAATAAAGACTTTGCAAAGAAGTAGAACCACGAGAGAGTTGTCTTTTGAAGATATAATTATAGAGAAGAAATATTTGCCCTCAGAGATGCTGTGAAGCCCTTGGAAAGCAATGCAAATTTGTGTGTGGGTTTCAGTAAAAAATTAAATGCAACTCACTCCAAATGCTTGTAGAAAAAAATGTAATAAATTAATATGATCTACTACTAATTAGTTTTTCTCTCCTGAATATTCATATTCTAGGAAGTGTGAAAAGAAACTAATTAAATGTCCAATCTGGCTTAAACTAAGCAGAAAAGTCCATTCCAGAATTTCTTTGGCTCCTAGGAATACAAAACCCAGGCTCCCTGAGAGTCTCCCTCTCCTCCTGTCTCTCTCACTAAGGTGGTGGGCAGTGGGGAGAAAGAGGCTTAGGCCTCCGGTGGGCCCTTGGGTAGTTTTGGCTGGCAGGCACTGTTATCCAGGGTTAGGACCCCTGGTCCAGCTGCTCTGTGTTCTATTGGCCTTGGGGTCTGAATTCTGAGGCAGATGACCTCATGATCCCATCTGCTGGCCCAGGCCTGAGCCCAGGGAGCAGTGACCATCCTGTCCTTGCTGACTTGACATCTCTTATCTCATTGGCTCCTGTCCCCTCAGCCTTCATGTGGCCTCTGACCCAATGGTCCATCACAGACTCCCTGCATGGTGTTCTCTCACTGTGCTGTGTGGGCCAAGGGAAGTGTGTCTTATTCTTAACCCAGCATCCAGACCACAAAAACAGATGCAGCAAGACAGCTAAGCTTCCTGATTGGAGGAGGCTGACTAGCATGGCCAGGGAAGGCTCAGACAGGGTTGTACACTCGGTAAAGCCAGAAAAGAAAATTAAAATTTAAAACTAACAGCTCCCTACTGCATATCATGTGCATGTTCCTCAGTTGAGGGTCTTTAGGTTTCTCAGACTCTCAAGGTGACCTGTTATACCCTTAAAAAGTAAGAAGCTCCACTGAGATAAAGGTAGAAAGGTTTGAGTGAAGCCATGAATGGAATAAGCAAATGAAAAGAAGGAGGGGCAGCCAAGGACAGAAAGAAAAGCCAGAGATGGGAGGGGAACAAAGAAAGTGCATTGAAAGGCAAACCACAGAAGAAGAGAAAGGAAATGAACGGAGAGAGTGCCCTGTGGTGGCACATGCCACAGGGTGACAGGAAGGAGAAGTCAGGTTTCAATGGGTCAGAAGCACTCATCTACTCTCTGGATAATATTGAAAATTGCAGTTTCCCACCCATCGCAGATGGGTCGCTTGCAGTAAAGCTTGGGGAGTCAATTCTTACTAGGTGATTTCAAGCAGGGGCCCCAACCTCCAGGCCTTGGACTGGTACCGGTCCTTGGCCTGTTAGGAACCGGGCCACAAGTGAAGCTCCCCTAAGCTCTGCCTCCTGCCCCCACCCGGCCACGCCTTCCACAAAACCAGTCCCTGCTGCCAAAAGGTTGGGGACTGATGATTTAAGGGATATGTACAAGTGTATACTTTATATCCCGGTTTAACTTAAATAGAGAACCAGGAGAAGGAGCAGGATGCAGGTGTTAGTGGGGATGGTGGCCACAGTGCGACAGGGTGGTGAAAATGATTTAAGATTTGAAAGATGTTTTGTAAATACTTAACCCTAAGGAGCGACATCAGAGAAGCCAAGGCAACTAGTATGTAAGTTTAGCACAGGCTTGTTATTAAAAATGTCTCTGATTTATCTAGTCAACTGCAACCTCTCTGCTTAATCATATTATGCTGCATGATATATATGATATGTATTGGTCCTCAGGGAGATTAAAAGAGAAGAAGTTGGGTAGCAAGAGTTTGTCACTGTTCATCCAGGTGCCCACAGTCACCCTAAGTGGCCTGTCCAGGGCATTCTGAAGGGCACGCATCTGCATGCGTTGAATTATCTGCTATAACCTTAGCATGACCACCTTCTCTTCTACATTTCCAAATGCATTTCAGGGCATAGACCTTCTACTTTCTAGAATCCTTTTCTGCTTACAGTTCTAAATGGCAATCTGCCCCACATTTGGAAGGCAGAAGAAAACAGAAGCTGTTTTTCTCTAGTAGCGGTTGTAAGCTGATGTCTGGACAGATAAATGTTTTCCAGGTACATCCCTGGGACTCACATGCTTCTGCCTGCTCATCCAGTGGTTGTACCTGCTTCTAATCCCTGCAGTAAAACTATTCTGTATGGAAACTGAGGGAGGTCCTGTTTCCCTGATGGACCCCAGAAAGAGGATTGGGGAAGTGGAAAGCCCCCCAAATTTCACTTGTTTCTGCTTTAAATATCAATGTCAATAATTATTAATATTATTATCTAAATTTGATGATACCAAGAAGGGGATACCTTTGTGTCCTAAGTTCCACGCACTTAAAAGCAGACTTTGACATGAGTACTTGGGAGCAGCTGTTTAGCTGGAAACTAGGCCCACGAAACATGAGAGAGGAGAAAAAATGACACAGAGAAATCAGAGAAGCTCCAAAAAGGTAGGTGAGTGAGAGAACTGTGGCTTTGGACCACTGAGCTTATTCCCACTGGGGTCCATGTGAGAAACCCTGTAGAGTGCCCCTCAGAAGTGCTCCGCCATGGCCTGTGTCAGACACCAGACACCAGCCCCTCACTGACTGAGGGGTATGTATCGCTGGGGGCAATACTGCATCAACCTGTATTTTTCAGACTCTTGCTCACAGGCATAGCTGTTCCCTCTATGTGGAGAAGGGTGTCAGGTTGAGATCTGGAGGCACTTGAGATGGGAAGGTAAGAGTTCCTGGACCTGTGGGACTGTGGCCCAGGTAGTAATGATGTGCAGGACATGGGTTCCCTGCCAGCTTGCCAGCCTGTCTCTTCACTGCAATGACAGGAGCAGAGGTCAGAGTGCAGGAGGATGAGAAAGGGGGAGAGAGGGCGGGAACTATACCAATGCCTGGGAGGATGCAGTAAGTAGTGACAATGGCTGGAACTCTGCAAGGGTCCCCTGAGAACATCCACACAGCAAAATTGTGCTCATTCTGTCCTCCGTCCCCATCCTCCTGCTCATTGTCTCTCCCTGTCTCTCCTTTCCCTCTTATTCCTCTTCTTCTAATAATAATTTATTTTAACTCAATTTATGTCCCCTAATGCTTACCACAAAGCTTGAGAAATTAACTCGGTTAATTTTAAGACCTTGGCCTAAGAGTTCCCACAAAATAAAACAAGATTTATTCTTCTAAACTACCTCTCTCAGACTGTTTTCTGCTGGCTAGGTTGAGCAAAAGCCATCACCTGCCTTCAGCAAATACTCACAAAATTGCGTAATAATAGAGGTTGCCATGGGAACCAAGACAAAAGAGAGTGGAAAAATAAGGCTGAATATTAAGAATTGGTTTGGCCTTAGTGACTACTTTTTCAGATCTGAAACTTTAGGTCTATGACAGTGTGAACCACTGTTCCCTTTCAGAGATGGGCCAGGTGAGTCCTACAGCTGTGCCTAACCCAATGTGTCTGTCCATTTTAGTGGCTTTCACCAGCCCCTCCTCTCTTCTTCTCTCTTCCCAAAGCTCATAAAAGAGCAATTGCAAATGACCTCTGGTGGCAGTGTGTGCTGGTGGGAGTGGTGGGCGGGAGGAGGGATTTGCAGTCAGAAGTGGGTGAGCAGTTCAGCTCTGCAGGGCTGTTTTCTCATCAGCATTTTGACATGGGAAACTCTTATTATATAAGTGTATCTTGACCATCTATTTTGTTAGTTGAAAGTTCTCAGTTTGTTTTTTAAGAATCAAGGACCAATGAATTTTTCTCTGTAGTTCTTATGCTCATATTCAAATCTGAGACTCATATTCCCATCTACTACGGTTCAAATATCTTGGCACTAGTAATCCAAAGTGACAAGAATTCTCACCTATTTCCCACAGCTCAGAAACTTCTCAGGAAATTTATCTTTACTGACTTGGAAAAGACCAAGAGACATTATTAACAATGGTAATATCATTATATAAATTAGTTAAGAGTTGTTACTTCAGTCTCCAAAAATGCAATTTTTCCTGGAACTTAGGGAGGCCTCAAGGAGTGAGGTCAGAATCAGAAATTGTGTGTTTGAGTTTCAGATCATGGTATTTGTTAGTAAGTCAACTTGGTCAGCTACTTATACTTTTTGAGTCTCAATTTACTTAAAAGCCATAAGATAATTTATAAATGCTTAATTGATGTTTCCTTATTCTTCATATAAATCAGCATTCATATAGCACATATTACATGCAAGAAATCATTCTAATGCTTCACAGAGGAACTCACAGAATCCTCCCAGCACCCTCTGCACAGGCAGTTAGTGTCATCTCAAAGGAGAAGCTGAAAGACAGCAGGTGAATGTCTTACCCAAGATCAAGCTGCTAATTAAATGGCAAACCCCGGATCCAAACCAGTAAGTTGGGTTCCAGGCTGTTACCATTACTAGAAAATATTTATTTTTTACAATGGTTTTAGATTCTGCATTAACCACTTAGTAAATAAAATCTGATTTGATCCTCATAAAAACTTTATGGTATAGGTTCTATTAATGACTACTGTATAGAGAAGAACCTACATTCCAAATCTTCTATCAAGGAACTTGCTCAACATCCTATAGTTCATAAGCAAAAAAAAAAATTCCTTTTGCTTATAATATTCTCCTACTTCTCACTTACTCCTTTGCCTGATAGAATTCTCATTATTCTTCAAACCTCATCCTATTTGTTGTTTCTCCCAATAGTCTTCTCCAAAACTCTGTATGCGCTAGGCAAAATAGACAAAGAGTTCAAAATTTTTTTTTAATTATCTGGTTTCCAAATGTTTATGAGTAGAAAGAAAGCAGTCTGAGAAAGCTACTGCGTTGCAAACATGTGTGATTTCATATGGAAAATGAAGGCTATCTCAGATGACAGAAGCGAGAGTGTAGAAGTGGAACCAGAAGAGGTAATGAGCACTGAACAAGGGATCCACACCCTGGGAGCAGAGTCTCATTGTCATCAGGGATCATTCCTTTTCCCCAAAGGGGAGAGATCTGATGATAGTTATCTGACCATATAACAGAATTGCTATGGAAAAGTGACTGCTGTGTTCTTCTGGATTTTTTCCCTTTTTTGAATGAGAGTCTCTATTATGGTTATTTTGTTCCTGTTTTTTTGTTGCATTGCATGTGAGAATAGCAGATATCTTCTCATAAGTTCAGAGGTCTCTGGGTAAAGAAGAAATACCCCCAAGATGCCACACTCTAGAATTTTATCCACTCCAGGTTTTCATCCACATCTGAACAAGATACAAGTTACAAGATACGAAATCTTGAGATGGATACCACACTGAGTCAGATTTTGGAAGAGTCATGGGGGAAGTGAGTGTATTTTGCTTTGGGAGGAATAGAAATAATTGTACTAGAGAGTGTACTGTGGGAGACTTAAACAAGTAGCCACAATATTTAGTAGCTCCCCTCATTAAGAGGTGGAAGTGGAATCTATTTCTCTACCACTTGACTGTGAGTTTACCTGTGTAAGAACTCAAAAACTCTCATATAATTATTTACATAAGTTCAATAAGAATCTGTTCCCCTTGTAATAGGAAATTGGAAACATTGTTTATATTACCAAGGCTTTGACTGTCATGTCTTGTTTGAGAAAGACCTACCGAGTCTAAGATATGACCAGTCAACTTCAAGGAACAAAGACTGACTGACAAATGCATCAACAGGAAAATCAGTCTGACACCTTGCTTACAGGGTTCTCAGCAGCCTTACCAGGAAGACTTGTTCACTTAGCTTTCTCTGCTTTTGACATCCAATTAATTAAGAGACAAAGAAATTAGAACACCATAATTTCTAACCAAGAGGTTGCACATATTGAAAAATGCACCTTCATAAAAACTTTACCACCAAGATAGAAAGAGCCATGTCAGGTAATCTTGATTAATCTTCATGCAACTAGAGATTTTAAATGAAAAGATTATGGGGAAGTGAAACAGATGGAATCTGTTTTGGGCAGCTATCCCAATATTCTAGACTAACCTGCATCATCTACACCTTCATTTTTCCTATTTCTTTCATTTTAGTTCCTTCCTATCTTATAAATAATGTAAGAGGCCAAGTACTCATTATAATGTCTATTGTTTTCTTTTATCTCATTTACTTTCTGTCTGGAAAGAACACTCAGTATTGGATATCATCTTTAAATTCACTTCAAAGGTCAAAATGTATAACTGGCTATACACAAAGTCAAGAGTGTCCAGTGCCTAGTGATGTCAACCACAGTAAAGATGCCGGATTTGGAAGAATACTTTTTCTTTGGGTAGGCATAGCAATGAATAAATAATAATCAGAAACTTGTCAAAAACTCTTAGAGGAAGCTGCTAAAACTACTGCCAAAGAAATAGCCAACCAAGAAAAAATGTCCAGGTTCCCTTGCACAAATTATATTAGACAATGAAATTGCTCTAGCAAATGTATCAAAAGAACAATGAGGCTTGCACATGATAATTAATACATCATGCTGTGTATACAGAAACACCTCTCATGAAGTATAAATCTATTTAGATAGCATCAGAAAAGAAACTACTTGCCTTGGATCCAACTAGCCTTTAGCAAAGAACTAAGATTTAATGTATTTAGCAACCTTACTAGTTGGTTGCCAACAGGGATACGTTTATAATCTTAAAAAATGTTATAAATTAGTTTAATAATTTTACTTGGCTTTTTTGATTGTGATAATATTTAAGTGTTGTACCTTTGCTTTTTACAATTACATAAATTCATGTACCAAACTCCAACCAACATTATGCTTGTTCAACAGACTGAACTAGCCACTAACGCCTCTCTAGAAGAAGATATTCTTCACAAGAAAGTAAAGATCCTTGTTGGTGGTTGACTGATGACAACTCTCTCTTCCTCACCCTCTTGCTGCTCATAATTGGCCATAAATATTTCATCGCCTGATGTAACTCTTGGGCGTCGCTCTTCTGTGGACCTGACCTTCTAGAAAAAGGCTTCCTAGTAAAGTAGGACAATTCTCTGAACATAAAAAGGCCATTTACACATGATTTAAAATACTGCAGACATTCATCAGGGATGCTTTATGCAAAAGATCTTGATGAAAAGGGGTAAATGATAAGAGAAAAATTCTCTAAATTAAATTATAACAGGCCAGAGGATGGGAGAAAGAGGTGACAGTTCATCAGTTAGCAGCTGTGGGCCAAAACCAACAAAACACTGCTCACTTTCCTGAGTATATATGGAAACTTTGGATCAAATTCCAGGCAGCTATTTCAGCCATTATCTAGAAAGAATAGCCATCTACCAGATGCCCCCACATCCTGCTTATGCATGAGCTTTCTGAACTGTTACCTATAACCAACCAGAAGCAGAAAAGTACTTCTTTGTAGGCAACTTACCTAACCCAAAACAGTCCCCACTTCACCACCTTCTGCCCTCCTTAGACATCCCCAATGTAAACTTTTTTCTACAAGCAATTTACTTCTTTCTTCGATACACTTACTGTACGGAACAGCCCCACCAGCTCTAGGACAGCAGACAAGTTTGTATTCTCCCCCTGGCCCTGCTGCTGAGGGTTAGACTGCATGTCCCAGGACCTGGTTCTTCCTCTGGCTACCTTATGGCTCAACAAACCCTTTCTTTTAGACAATTTTTGGTCTGGAAGGTTTTTGTTTAACAGGTATAAATGTATAATACAACTCAATGTCCAAATCATCTAAAATATTCCTTTTAACTAGAATAAAATTAAAATTCTAAGTAATAAGAAAACATTGGTCATAGTTTCTTTTTTAATTAAAAAAAATATTCCTCACTGTGTCATAAAACAGTGGTGTATCTTATCAATGACATTTTAAGTTAGATAAAATACAGCATTTTGGACTTAAAATTATCAACTCCTTGGTTGATAATCCTCTAGTCAGCAGAGTGGTCTGCTGACTCAGCTGTGTTATTTTAGGGCCTCTGCCAACATAAACACACAAATGCCTTCCTACAGTTTGCTAAAGTTATCATTCACTAACTATTGTTTTCTTTATTTAAAAAGTTCCTAGAGATGCTTATATAAAACTCAAAATTTGTATCTCAGCAAGCTAATGTATTCAGATATTATTAATTAATTTCTTTTTAGTATAGATGAACTATTGTAGGCTGTTACTTGGTGAGATGGAACAAATAATTTCTCCTCCTTAAATACTATCAGCTCCTAAGTACATCAGCTTGCTACAACAAAGGAATAGGAGAAAGTGGAAGGACCCAGCAAAAGGATAAAGGAGAGAGAGCCCAGCCAACCTTTGCTGTGAGCCATTTTGGCCTGTATGATAAACGTTCTTCCTTTCCTGCACGGTAGCAGAAATATGTGTAGGATTTCATTGGAAATGCAAAACTACATGAATCAGTACTGGACTGAGGACCAGGCATAGAGCTGAACCTGGGGAGAGCAGGCCTTTCTCCTCTGCCTCATAGTCATCCAGGTAAACCTAACTGAAATGAGCATTATAATGGTGCTAATATCTGTTTTTAATTTTATAAAGCCCCATATGGAAATAATATACAAAGAATCTATTTCTATATTTTCTTATTTAGTTTTCATCATAAGTCTATGAAGTTTATCCTTGCCCCTACCTTAATGATGAAAAAAACGAAGGCTAAAGTAAGTTAATCATTTACTTAAGGATACATAAATAATATATGATATAACTAGATCTTGCTCTCAAAGACTATGATTTAGAATTCTAGACCTTTATAGCATCAGGCCTCTTTTTGGAGTTTTCAAGTCATGGAGGTAAAATAAAATTACAAAAGACATACTACAGGTAATTACATACATACATTCTAAGGACTGGTGCCTTATTTTCTGACAATGGAATCCTCAAGGCCCTTAACAAACTTTTCTTTGTCCTCTGAGCTAAATGTGGCAGGCCTACTTGGGTGATGTGGAATCCTAGCACTGACAGACACCACAAAAGAAAAGTATTTAATCTTAGACCAAGTTTATAAACTGGAGCAAAAGAAAAAAAAAAAAAAAAAGGTTAAGACTCTGTGTGTCTGGATGAATCTGGGTTTGAGATGTTCTAAATCCAGATAACTAAAATTCAGAGAACCTGTCCAAAATAATCACAATGACTAATTAATTTTTCTGCCATTAAGAAGCAAAATTTCTGGAAAATAATGTAAGAAAAACCTACAGTTTATTATACTGTTAGATTCTAATTTGTTTTCAAGAAAAAGCCATGTACTTTAAAATGTCAAGTGTAGGAACAAAAGAAAGAATATTGTCAACAAACTTCTAGTCTATTGAATTCCACAGTCATTAGCTCATCATTTTGTTATTCTGCTAGTAAACTACCCTGGAGAATTTATAAGACGCCGAGTATAGTGACACTGAAAGTGATATACCTGCCTCACTAGTGTATTTTTATGTAGGTCAAATCCTGATCCTATCTTTCGAATATTTATTCAAGAGATTTCAAGAGGAAGTAAGGAAGGCAAACCCAGGTTGAAGAGAGTTATTTCTCCTAGGTATAGGACAAGGTTGGCTTATACCTTATACATTATACTGGTCCTGCAAAGCCTTCAAGCCTTCAGTATGTAGTACCATGAAGAAAACAGCATCACTGACTCCTTGCTCTTCCATCTAAATGCTTCATTTCTTAGTACAGTGGCCAGATTGTTAATTTTTGCATATGCCTGCTGTCCTTGCCTCATGTCAACATTCCTCCTTTGAGATGAAGTGCAGAGAGCTATATGGAACAGCCTTTAGAGATTAATGTTAAGTGATCAACCTTGACCTGTGAGAATTATAATAAATTCCACAAGAAAAAATAATCTGCAAGAGTTTTCAGACAATACTGTCTTATATGTGCTAATGTTTTAAGTAAAAAATAAAGAAAATATAAATTAGAAAGTTAAAGTAAGGAGGACAATGTACTGCAGTCTTGACATTTAATCTTAAGGAAGGAGATACATCCTGGGTTCAAATCTTAGTACTGTCCCTAACAGCTACATTGCTTTGGGCTAGTAAATGACTTTTCCAAATCCAAACTTTTACATCTCTAAATTGAATATTATAGGAGAACTTACCCATAAGGTTCTTATGAGGTTTAAATGGAAGATTTCATACAAGGAATGCAGCATGATGGTTGATATATAATAACAAATAAACTTCTATGATAATACTCAAGATAGCTTCAAAATTATTCTAAGATTTGGTGTAATTGCAGCAATCATTGGAACAGGATATTAGAAAGATGCAGATTTGTTAAAAGAGGAGCTAAAGATTATACCTCTATGGGAATCTCAGGTCCTGATAGCAGACTTTATGAAGCATAGTGGAAAATATTGGAGTGGGGAGGAATAGAAGTAGCTCAAGATTAGTTTAGAGATTTTAAGAGAGTTATGAAACACTTTGATGAGTTCATAGTGTTTTGATTTATATGAATCATATTTCAAGATGCTGGAGGTGGGAGTAAGAACTATTAGTAATTACATTAAATCAGTTCCAAAAATCAGAAGATAAAGAAATATATTTATTTATATTGATCCCCAAAGGGAAAAACATGTACCTCCTACATGGTAAGTTACTAAACTCAACGAAACTGATGAGAGCGCTTGCTACTGCTTCATGAATAACAATTCTTTCTGGGTTGTTGTAGCCTTCAGCAGAGCAGACAGAGGTGAGGAAGGAGGCAGGGAAGGGGTTTACATGATAGATTTCATCAAATATTTAAAAAGTTGTCTCACGGAACATAAATTATATTCATATTGCTCAGCCCAGTGGTTGCAAAGAGGACCTAAGGGTTAGAGGCAGACAAATTTGGATTCAATATAAAAAAGAGCTATCTAAAATTCTAGTGAGAGAATAGATTCAGCTGGAAAATAATGAGTGCCCTGGCATTGAAAATGCATAAATGTAAAAGGAATTCAGTTAATTTTGCCTTACTACTAACCTGGATATTCTGAGATTCCAAGACTAGATTACCCTAAAAAGTCTTTTCCACCCATAAAATGTGAATGCAGCAGTGTCAAGATGTCTTATTTCAACACAGGTTTAAAATGACCAGATGGTCACTAAGTAACCATTTCTGTTTAACCTTCCATGAAACTAGACATTTAAAAAATAATTTAAAAGACAAACTAACATAAAATGGATAAGAATTCCCTATATTCCAGACTACCTTCAAATTGCAATTTAATTTAAAATTTAATTTAAACTAGTTATTTTGGTATATGGCCCCTAATATTTATATGCACACCTGCTCTCATTAAAATAAAAAAGAAATACTAAAATGTATTTATTACACATGACCTATTGGTCTCATAAATGATATAATTATATAATTTCTGCATTCTTAGCCTATCAAAAGTACAAGCTCATGTCAGCTATCAAATCATTTAAATGTGAGCCACATAGGTTAAATTTAAGCAGAGTAAACATTCTCACGATCAAGAAAATCTAAAGAAAGGATTCTTTTTAACTCTAGTACATGCTCTAAGAAGATGAAGGGTGAGACTTGAAATGTGGTCTAGGCTGACAAGCTGTTACGAGATTTCCAGCTGTGATGACAAATGACGTTTATAAATCTTAATAATGTCTCACTGCTGTATCCCTTTCTTTGGGCAAACTGTCAAAATAATAAATTCAACAGAAAAATCCCCTAGAGTGAGTAAATAACTATTTTAACTCTCTCCCTTCAAATGCTCAAAATTTGAGATTTTACTTTTTCATTATGTGCCTTTCATACATTTAGCACCTTCTTCATCCTCAAAAACCTTGGAAGCATCCATTCCTATTACTGTTTTTTTGTTGTCTTTGTTTCACAAATAAGTTATAAAGATGTTTATAATGCAAGTCTCAGCATTAGAACTAGAATCACGGTCTTTTACTACTGAATCCAGTATGTCATCTGGCACACTTTATTTTTCTGCCACCTTAATAGTAACAATTTTATTAATAAAACCCATTTCAAGTCAATCCAGACTTGCAAATTGTCATTGCCTCTCACCCCAGAGATAAGAAAGAAATTATGCCTCTTCTCCATAAATTTACTTAGCAGAAGACAGCATGGTAAAGAAATTAGAACACTTATTATAAAATTCTCCTCTCAACCCTCTCAATTTTTATATTTCCATTATTTCTCAATTTAAGGATCTATTTACACTGAAGTTATTTTCAACTCTCCCTTTTATTATCATTGAAAATATCTTTCCCCATGAATCAAAATGATGGCTCTGCACACAGTAAGTGTCTCTCACAGCTTTACAGAGAAACTGTTTCCGAATGCACTCTGTCCAGAGAAGAGATTCAAGCTACCTGCACCACCTTAATGGTCACTATGCAATGCCCTATCAGAAAGAAGGAAATAAAGTAACTAAGGATGGAAAATATTATCTTTTCTCCCCAACCACTTCACAGTCTGATTTACTGCTTCATTTCCAATACAATTGCATTAACTCAACCCTTACCATCTTGTGCCCGAATAGTTTTCTATCTGATTTCCTGGCTCCAATATGATTTCTCTGCTTCAGTACGCTCATATGTAAGGTGAAGAATAATAATGACTCGTCTTTCTGGATTGTTGTGGGAAATAAATGAATGAACATATAGAAAGTGTTTAAACTAGTGTCTGGCATGTAGTAAGCACTAAATAAATGTTGAATGCATGTAAAGTTTTATTCTCTATACTGAAAAACTGGTCATTTCACAATGAAAATTTGGCCATATATAGAATCCACCATTTCTTATCTCTTCCATTGTTACTGTTCTAGTCCAAGACACCATTGCTGTTTGCTTAGATTATTGCAATTGCTTCTTTATTGGTGTTTTTGCTTCTGTTCTTGACCCTTCAGTCTGTGTCTAATTGATTCATTTGAATTTTAAGTTGGATCAAGTTGCTCCTCTGCTTATTCATTCTCATTGTCTTTCTCTCTCTCTCCCCCTCTTCCTCTTCTTCCTTCCCTACTCTCTCCCTACCCCTCCCTGGCTGCTCATTTCACTACAAGTATAAACCTAAGTCCATAAGGCCCTGCATAGCCCATGGTCCCCTTCCATTACTTTCCCCGACCTCATCTCAGTCGCCACAGATACTAAATTCTTTGTGTCCTGCCTTTTAGGCTTCTTCATGGTTCTTTACATAAGCAGGGCCTGCTTCAAACTTAGGGCCTTTGGACCAAAGATTCCTTCTGCTTGTGACATCTTCTCCCTTCCCCTACAATCTGTGTCATTTAGTCCTTTAGTTTCTTCATATCTTTGAGTACACTATTTCAAACTGCAACTCTTCCTACACCCCAGTGTTACCTATCCACTCCCTTAGCCTAAGCTAAATTTTTATATAGCACAGCTGACCTATCAACATACTATCTTATTTACTAATTATATATATAATTAGTATAATTAGCCTGCAAGTAGAAAGTAAACTCTTCAGGGGCAGGAATTTTTTATGTTTATTCACATGTCCATGAATACCTGGAAGAGTAACTGGCACCTAACACATTCAAAGCACATTTACCCTATCAAATACTGAAGAGGTAAGTGGGTAAATGTGTTGCTATCATGCTGAGTACCCTTCAATATTTCTCCACTTCTGGAGGTCAATCCAGACTCCTTAGCATATAAAGGCTCTGAGGGTCGGGACCCTGCCCATTCCTGCAGCCTTTGTCTCTGATGGTGGCCCCCACACCACTTCCCCCAATACAGTGGTACTGAGCTATTTGAACTATTTGAACTATTTGCAATTTCCTAGCCCTGCAGCTGAACATCTGCTGACCAAATGCCTGTGCTGTCTTATCCACCTGGCAAATATCTCTTACTTTTCAAGATGTCACTTGAACTGTGAAGTTTTTCTTGACTTTCCAGTTTCTGGTAGAATGTATTCCTCCCTCCTTTATGCCCCTAATGTATTCAGAAGAGCATTCTAGCTCATTAGCTAAATCACTGTATTGGTTTCATTTGTTTCTATGACTTTCCTCCTTGACCACATTATAGGACACATGAGGGCAGAGAACTTATTCATATACTCAGCACGTTGCACAGTGCACATCATATGGATTCCAGATGCTCAGTCTATATTGTTGTATATTTATAGGAATAAGTAGAACATGCCCCTGGGATTCTGCTAGTTTCAATGATGTCTAATAACAGAGGGTGGCTTAGGAAGGAAAATTCTTCCAGGTGAAAGATTCTGCCCATGTGGTTCAGACAAGCTCAGGACTGGTGCTGATGCCTTCAAGGAAGACCCCAGAGGTGAGGCAAAGAGTATCGATCTTGGAGAAAGCATGGGTCTAACCAGGAGGAGCACACAGTAGCTAGTGGTACCATCTTCACTGCTGTTGATGGAGGCATAGCAGTCATGTGGGTCAAATCTGGATAGTTTCTGAATTATCTGAACTCCAGGGAGTCTCTCTTGAGGTGAGAGGACCAGGGGAAAGGCAATCACATTTGAGAGAATTACTTCAAGAAGCTCCAATAATAGAAGCTAAATAAAATGTTGAGGCAGAAACAGGCAAAGTCAAAGTGAGAAAAATAAAATAAAATAAAATAAAATAAAACAAAATAAAATAAAATAAAATAATTACATTGTTTTTTCTTTCACAAATTGCCCTTGCAATGTCCCGCTTGTCATTAGATCAAATTTTAACTCACATCCTCTCTCTGGGTACTAGTGTTATAAAGCTTTTTTTGTTGCTGTCTTTTTAGCATAACTTTTAAGTATCTTCCCCTTTTCCCATTAATTGTAAACCCTTTTCTCAGTTCAGAAATTTTTTCTTATTTTGTTATCTATTCCTTAGGCCAGGGTCACATAACATGCTGACTGAGGTTAATTACTTCATTAAGTTCCCTACTTTCTCAATGTGCAATATTACTTTTATCGTCTTCTGTTCAAGATGAGTAGAATTCATTACTAGGATTTTGCATAAAGGTCAGTTAAACTTTAAATTATAGGCCAAGAGGCAAGGCATAAGCAAAACCCTCAGTACTACTGCTGAAAGTTCTTTCCAAAATGTGACCTGTACCCTCATTTTATTACCCACCCTGGACACAGCTCTGTTTCCTCCACACAAATTTTACCAGCAAAATATACATCTGCAACATAAATAAACCAGGGGAATCCCCTGAATCCTCTGCCTTCTTCCCAGGGTGCTTCCTTCATACTTACATCCATTCAATTCATTCATTCCCCAACAAGAGGGAAGCACCCAGGTGCATTGCAAGGCTCATGGCATACCATACGAAATAAGACTCTGCTCTCAGGATGTACTACGTAATTAAAGAACAAAAATAACCAAAGGATTTTATGAAACATATTAAACAGAACAATAGTGACAATAACAAGAATAATGATAGTTGCTGAAATGTATTAAATGTATACTATTGCATGGGCCAACCATGCATTACTTTTCACATATCAACTAATATATTTAACTTATTCATGTATTAACTCAAATAGCCCTATAAAGGCAGATACTATTATTAGTCTCTCTTTTGTACATGGGAAAAGTGAGGCACAAGGAGATTAATTTGTTCAACTGGTTGATAAAGGACTGAGCCTAGATGATAACCCAGACCAAACCCAGGGGTATTAAAAGCAGACCCAGGATGGGGAAAATAAAATTAGATTCTTTCAGCTGGTCTACTGATGAAATCTACTTAAGACAGATTAGTAAGAGAAAATAACTAAACTTAATTACAATATGCACATATGTAGGGGAACCCCACATGCATGAGCAAGTCAGAGACCTCATGTACCTGAGAAGTTCAGGGGCAGAAAGTTAAACGAGTTAGACATGGCATGCTGAGCTAAGCAGGAAGTTAGCTCTCTCAGAGCTTCAAAGGGGAGGAAGGTCACCTCAGGACATAAAGGAGGGTGGGTATTCAGTAATCAGTAGTTTGCCCTGTTTTACTAATAACAAATAGGTCAAAAAGGTTATCACTAATAATTTCTCAGTATGGCTAAGACCCTTTATTCAAATTCTTCTCACTAGTTAAAGGGTAGCAGAATTTTCTCTTGAGCCCACACATCTTGGTTGCCTTTAGTCTAAAATAATCCACATACCACAGAAGCACATCTTGGAACAGCTCATTCTGAATCCCTACATCCAGGACCCCATTCCTTAACTCTACCAGGCATAGACATATCTACCTGCAATTCCTGTTCCTGACTTACTAGGAAACACTTTTGTAGCATACAGAAAGTACTTGCTAAGTACCATACACTGTATTGAATATACACAGAGCCTGTAGAAGAACCTCACATTTTAAATGCAGTACAGAGCTGTGTAAAGATGCAATCGCAAAATGATGTACCTGGAAATATAAAGAAAAGGTTTTTAAAGTACAAAAAGGGAATGAGGCAGGGAGTGGGCATGTTTTCCATTGTAAGGGTTAAAGAAAACCTCCCATAGGAAGAGTTTATAAAAACCAAATAGGGAAAGACTTCCTGAAAGACTAGAGGTAATTCCCCATCACTTAATTCCCTATCACTTTCTCTCTTTTTTTTTTTTTAACTTTTTTTTTTTAACATTTTATTATTTTTAGAGAGGGGAAGGGAGAAAGGCAGAGAAGGAGAAAGACATCAATGTATGGTTGCCTTTCATCTGCCTTCAGCTACAGACCTGGCTGGAGACCTGGCTTGCAACCTGGTTATGTGCCCTGGCTGGGAATCGAACCAGCGACCTTTGGGTTTGCAGGCCGACACCTTATCCACTCTGCCACCAGCCAGGGCCCTATCACTTTCTTTAGGCAAATCTCTGCTCTTTTAAAACGATCTTACTTTTTTCTGACGGCTAATTTAATTTGTCAGCCTGACTTAGCCACAGGGTGCCCAGCTATTTTGTTAAACATTGTTCTGGGTTTGTCTGTGATGGTGTTTCTAAATGAGAGTAACTAATGTTTGAATCAGTAATTAGAAAAAAGCAGACTGCCCTTCCCAATGTGGGTGGGCCTCATCAAACTCATCAAAGGCCTGAAGAGAACAAAAGGCAGGGTAAGAGAGAATTTGTTCTGTACCTTATTGCTTCCCATCTGGGACATTAGTGTTTAGCTTTTGGATTGGAACTGTATCACTGGCTCTCCTGGATCTCCAGCTCTTTGCAGATATCACTCTTTACAGACTCCATAATCATGTGAGCCAACTCCTCAAAATAAATAATACTGGTTCTATTCCTCTGAAGAGCCCAGACTAACACAATCTTATTCTGATCACCTTTTTTCCTGCACGTTGAACTTGAAACAATTAATACAAACTTGGACTATTAAGGGCTATGAAGGAATTGTGAAAGCAGCACTGGAGAGTAGAGATTGAAATCAGGGTGGTGTGTGTGTGTGTGTGTGTGTGTTTGGGCTACTTTAGGCAGGATGCTCAGGGTAGGTAGGCCTCTCTGAAGAGATAAAATCTGAAATGCAAACTATGAGGCAATCTAAGAAAAGGATATTTCAAGCAGAAGAAATGGCAAATGCAAAGAACCTGGAATGGGAATGTCTTTGTATGTTTGAGGAACAAGAATGCCAGTATGGCAGGAGGAGAATGAGTAATAGGGAGAATGACGGACGATGAGGTAAGAAAATAACAAGGGCCAGATCACATAAGGTCTCGACACATGGTAAGGACTTTGGGTTTCCTTCAAAGTTTGACAAGAATTCATTAGAGAAGGAAAGTAGTATGATTTATTTTTTCACAAGGTCACTTTGACTATGGAATGTGCGAGAGAGGGCAGAGATGGGCTCTTGGAGACAAGTAGGAGGTAACCACACAGTTCAAATGAGGAATGATGGTGGGTTGGCCTAGGGTTAGTGAAATGTTATGATGTAATGGGGTTTTTGAAAGTAGAGCTGATGAGACTTGCTAATGGTTGAGGTGATGTACTGAGAGGGAGCAAAACTGACTTCTGGAGAGAGGTAAATATACAATGGAGCTAAAGAAGCTCAAGATTCAAGGCCACTCACCTAAGGAGACACTTTCAAAGCATTTGAGAGAGGCTTTAGAAATTTCATACTTGTGATTTTATAGCCTTTTCCTTAAAGAGGACCCCTAAGAACAGGCTCCAGAAAACCTAAGTCCCACTTAGTTCCAGGTTCTTACTCTGAGTAATCAAGCAAAAAGAGTGACACTAGCAAATAAAAATGTTGCTCAAATTACATGTTAAGGCATGCAATTTCTAGAGCTCACTAACTAAATAACTAGTACATTGATCAAGAAAATCTTACAGGATGCGATTACAAAGCAACTTCATTTTCTGTCCCCTAGTTCTTATTTTGATGTTATTGTTGTTGTTTCTTCCTTGATTCTGGATAAAAATTCAGAATTTTTTTATACCTTTAAATATTTTGAAATCAGGTTACTCAAAGTTTCGATTCAAAGTCAGGATTTCCAATCCTCATTCTAAAGTGGGACTTCTCCCTTTCTCCCAAGCCAGGTCCTGTGCTTGACTTCTCTCTCTCTCTCTCTCTCTCTCTCTCTCTCTCTCTCTCTCTCTCTCTCTCTCTCTCTCTTTCACACACACACACACACACACACACTCCCCCTAGTTAGCCAGCAGCTGCAACTGATGCCTCTGAAGTTGGAGAGAAGGGTGTGGACAATGAGAGGAAGAAAAGGAAAGGGAAGCCAGAAAGTTCTCATTTGACTGTATTGTCATAAATTGACTTAGAACTTTCAGAGCCTGGAAAATGATTAAAGCTGGTTTTTTCTTAGGTGAGCACATTTACTTATAATTCCTGATAAGAATTCCTGTATTTATTTTATCTGGACATTATAAACTCAAAGCTTATATTGACATCTTAAAAAAAAATACTTAAGGCCCTGGCTGATAGCACAGTGGATAAAGCACCAGCCTGAGAACTCAAAGGTCGCTGGTTTGATTCCCCAGCCAGGGCACAAAACCAGGTTGCAAGCCAGGTCTCCAGCCAGGTCCATGGCTGGAGGCAGGTGAAAAGCAGCCATACATTGATGTTTCCCTCCCTCTTTGCCTCTCTCCTTTTCTCTCTCTCTGGAAATAATAAATAAAATCTTTTTAAAAATAACTTGAATATATCTTATTACATTCATCCCTCTTCTGTACTCATGAGCTTAATGTATTTTTGTAATCCATAATTCTTTGCATTTCAAAGTAGGTAAGTTCACATCAATGAGGACACTCAACCAGCCCTCTACACTGGCAGTTGGCTGATTCAGTGACATGCTAAGAAAGCAAACTACTGTTTTACAGAGATTTTCTGAGTTAGCTCTGGAATCCTCCAGTGTTACTTCATTTCCCCCCAGTCAAATGCAAATTGGGACAATGGATAAAAGAAAATTTATGTTCTTAGTTGTCATCTAAAGTACTAATTAAAGTAATAATTCTCCAACCTCATTGTGCCTATGAACCTCCTGTGGAAACTGTAAAAGGCATGCACCTGGGCCCTATTTCAGTAGCTATCAGGTGATGCATTTAGGTGATTCTGATATGGATGTTTAATTCTGATTCTTGGATCATGCTAGGAAGAGAAGATTTCTATTCACTCTCACACCTTCATCTCTTCTAGTCAGGAATTGCAAATTATAATTTGATTTGGTTTGGAGCATAAGCATCTTAGGGCATTTTCTCCAGACCCAGGAATGGTGTCTCTTACATTCTCATTGGCCCCTCACTGCAGTCACAGCCACCAAGGTGACAATATAATGAAGCTTCCCCAGCCCTCTCTCTGGCTTGTATCTTGCCTCTTGATTCTGTTGTTCCTGAAGTCTTCCACTCATCTGGTTTTATCTCATTTCTGCTTAGCAAGCAGACTGTTGATTCTGGAACTACACCCACTAATGGGAGGGTATAGGGATTTCTTTTCATCTTTAACTGACTTTAATTCCTATTGATATATTCCTGAAGATTTGACCCATTGCCCAGAACTTCCTGTTACCTCCCCCCCCCCCCCCCAATCAAAGAACATTTGGACTGCTGAGGTTGTAGTTAGCTTGGCCAATTGATTGAGAGGATTTCACTCATTGGAAAGCTTAATCTGAAACAGACAAAAATGAGAGCTGAGTTGGGTCAAAGTTTCATAAAGTCTGGCTGATTCCATGTCTGCTGACTGTGGTCTTCCAGGTTTTGTCAGAAAGAGAGAGGGGGAAAGAGAGAGAAAGATTTCAACAAGGGCTCTTTTCATAACAGCATTCATCCCACCGTGAGGACCCACCCTCATGATCTCATCGCCCCCTAATTAGCTTCCAAAACCCCCACCTGCTAACAACACTACACTGGCACGGGCAAGGGGTTCAGGTTTCAACACAGGCATTTGAGAGGACACAAATATTCAAGCCAAAACTACAAAATCATGGCTGATAAAGCACCTGGCACAGTAGCCTGTCTGCTCCGCACAGGGCATTAAGAAAAAGCCTTCAAAAGAGAATATACTTTGAGCTTTCTTGTTTCCTGTTCCTAAATCTAAAGAAACTGCATAGGTTTTCAGGCTCTGGAGCTATGCCTGGTTCAGTGTGGGCCTTGCATGAATATTTCACAAGCAGTCCTACTGGTAGGCAGGGGTTGTTGGCATCACTAACTCATCTGCAGCTTATTCATGGAATCAGGGCAGGTTCTAGCTGCTTAATAAAAGGCAGAAGGTGAAGAAAAGGCACATAACTGGGCTCTCAAATGCATCATATAAATAATATGGTTATTCTGGCCAAAACATGTTCTCTCTTTTTTTTTCTTTTTTTTTTTTATTGTTGTTGTATTACATCCATCACCTTTTTGCTCCCCTCTGTCCCCTCCCCACCCACCCATCACCCGCAAAGTCAATCCCACCTGTTGTCCATGTCCATGGTTCCTTTATACTAGGTTCTTGTCTAAGCTGCTCCCCTTCCCTGCCTCTGCCTCCCCCCTCACCCCAACCTCTTTCCCCCTGACCACTGAAGGCCTATTCACTGTATTCATATACAGTGTTGTTAGTTTTGCTCATTATTGTCCCGTAATGGGTGAGATCATATGATATTTGTCCTTCACTGACTGGCTTATTTCACTAAGCATAATACTCTACAGTCCCATCCATGTTGTTGCAAAGGATACAAGTTCCTTCTTTCTTTCTGCTATATAGAATTCCATTGTGTAAATGTACCAAAGTTTTTTGATCCAATCACCCACTGATGGGCACTTAGGCTGTTTCCAGCACTTGGCTATTGTAAATAGCACTGCTATGAACATAGGTGTACATAGGTTCTTCTGAATTGGTGTATCCGGGTTCTTTGGGTATAGTCCAAGTAGTGGAATTGCTGGATCAAAAGGCAGTTCCATTTTTAGTTTTTTAAGGAAACCCCATACTGTTTTCCATAGTGGCTGCACCAGCCTACATTCCCACCAACAGTGTATGAGGGTTCCCTTTGCCCCGCATCCTCGCTAGCACTTGTTGTTTGTTGATTTGCTGATGATTGCCATTCTGACAGGTGTGAGGTGGTATCTTATTGTGGTTTTAATTTGCATCTCTCTGATGACTAGTGATGTTGAGCACTCTTTCATATGCCTCTGGGTCCTTTGTATATCTTCCTCAGTGAGTTGTCTGTTCAGGTCCTTTGCCCATTTTTTCATTGGGCTGTCTGTCTCCCTGGTGTTGAGTTGCATGAGTTCTTTATATATTTTGGAGATCAGACCCTTGTCTGAGGTATCATTGGCAATTATGTTTTCCCATAAAACATGTTCTCTTTAAACTCTTACTTTAAGTTATCTTTAACTCTTAGTTTTAAAGGCCTCAAATTAAATTTAGGTTATATTTTCTTTAAAAAAAAATTTTTAATTAAATGCTGAATATTTATAACACAATACTGATACCATATGTAATAAATGATGAACAACAATAAAATGAACACCTGTGTACCTGGTGTTTATTCAGCTTGAGATATGGAATATTAATAACATTTCTGACATCTCCTCTGTGTCTTTTCTGACCCTATCCCTTCCTTGTTCTCCCCCTAAATGTTGTGGGGGTTTTTTGGATAAAGTTTAGAAAAATAAATGAGAATAAGAATATAGTGCAAAGAAACAAAACAAGGCTTTTTTCATTTTCTTGTTATATAAAGTCTTTTGGTGACAGATCCAAAAATGAGATAGAAATGAAATACATAAAATTCAAAAAAATTCCAGGGCAAAGCTAGACTATAACACAGGCTATAATTGAATGCAACCAAAAACAGCATGTTGCTGAAACCTTCCTAGAGTACTAGTAATAGTAGTATGCCAATCACTACTATATATGAATATATATGCATACATGTTGCTTTTGAATCCTCCCAATAACACTATAAACTATACTACCCTCACTTCATAGCAGGTGTAAAGTGACTCTTTCAAGTCCTCACCATCATAGGTGGGAAGGCTGGGATCATGGCCACCAATGGCCTTGAGCAAAGCATCATCTCACTCTTCTTCCTCCTAGAGTGACAGCCAGCAAGTCATTGATGACATCACTAGCATGAGAGAGATTAACAGCCATAAACAACCACCTAAAAGTATAAGTAAAAAACTTAGAATTTCAAGAACTGTCACTTGTTATGAGAATATATGGAAGTAAAGATGCATAATATTGTCGAGACAATTGTAAAAATAAGGTGACAAGATGGAACCTAAGGAAAAACTGTTGAGTTTGTTTTTGTTTTGTTGTTACTGTTTTGTTTTGAGTCATGGTGCTAAACCAGCAATTGTCCCATGGTGAACAACATGAAATCTAGTAGACATACTCTTTAATCAATAGAAAGAAATGCCAATTTAGGTTCTCCAGGCTACAGACATGGAGGCAGATTTAGAAATGTGAGAGGTTTGTTGGAAAGGTGGGATAGGAGAATGGCCTTGAAAGAGGTCTTAGTTTATTGGGCTGAAATAGCAACAATACCATAAAATGGCTGGCTTAGAGTCAATAGAAATTCATTTCTCAGTTATGAAGACTGGGTCAGAAGCAAGGATATTCTCCCCATCTCCTCCCCTTTTAATTAACCATCACAAAAAACAAAAAGGAAAGAAAAAGCAAAGCTGGACAGAAAAAGCCTTTCAACCACAAGGTAAACCTATCGCATTTGTAAGAAAAAGGAGAAGGAAGCAGAACTGGACAGGAGAGCCTCAGACCACAATGACAGATCTCTACAAACCCAAAGGGCCATTCCCAAGGCACTGGGCAGAAATGGCAAGACCCCATGACCCCCACCCTGCTCACTTATTGACTGGAAGCCACCCATGAACAGCGTGGCCCCAATTTTAAAGCTTTTATAGATACTAATTATAATGCAAACTGCATTATAATTTATTTTATCTTCATACTGCAATCAGACATATATATTGTTTTTTGGTTGTTATGTATATATGTCTATATTAATACATGGTAGTTCAAACAGAGTTTTTTGTATAGAAAATAATACAACGAGTAATCAATGATACAAGAATAAACTGTTTTGTGTACTCACAACTCTAAATCTACTTTTGCCCCACTGTATTCTTGTGCAAATCTTTTGGTGAACATATGTACACATTTTTGTTTTCTACATACCTAGCAATTGAATTATAGATCTGCGTGAGGAATTTCTTTGGGTTATATATACACAGGTGTGAGATTGCTGGGTTGAAAGGTATTTTCACAGATAGTTTTACTAAAGACTGCAAGCTATCATTCCAATTACCATGCATAAGGTTGCATTTTCTCCACATCTTTCCCAGCACTTACTGTTATTTAACTTTCTAATTCTTAGCGGAATTATGGGAGCAAAGTGCTATGTTTTGTTATTCAATTAGCATCCCCTTAATAGTGAAGTGGAACATTTATTTATATATTAATTAGACATTTAGTTTCTTACTTTATGAATCATCACTTCATTTCTCTGGCCATTTTTCTTGCTTTTTCCTTTTTGTTGGTTTGCATAGTTTCTTATACATATTGACCATTAATCTCATGGTGGTGTTGAAATATTTTCTTCTAATCTGTTACCCAGATGTTAATTACATATAGGGTTTCTCATTGTATGAAAGTATTTAACTTTGTTGTATTTAATCATACTCATTAGCTGTTTTTTTGTTTTGTTTTGTTTTGGGGGCATTTAATGTTTGAACTCCTGAATTCTTATTTAATAAGGCTTAACCTACCAAGAGATCAACAAGAGTTTCACAGTGTTATCTTTTGTGTGTGTGTGATAAAACTTTTAATTTTTTTATCTTAATTTTTTTGTTGTATTACATTCATCTTATTTCCACCCCTGCTCTCCCCTTTCCCACCCTCCTATTCCCCACTCAACCAACTTCAGTCCCACTTATTGTCCATGTCCATGGGTCATCCATGTTAGTTCCTTGACTAAGCTGCTCCCCTTCTTTGCCTCCTCTCCCCTTCCCTCTACCCCTCCCCTCTGCACACTGAAGGTCTGTTCCTTGTATTCATGTCTCTGGTTCTGTTTTGCTTGCTTATTTGTTTTGCTCATTAGTGTCTTGTAATAGGTGAGATCATATGGTATTTGTCTTTCACTGACTGCAATTTTATCTCTTATAATTCAAACTTAAATCAATTTTTTAATGATGTGTGAGGAAAACAACTTTATTCCTTTTCATGTAGTTAGATAATTTATAATTATTTATAATATTATTCCTGATACAGAACAAATATCCATATAAACATAGGTCTATTTCTGCACTCCATTCAATACTAGTTATAAAACAACACTAAAAGGGTGGATCTCTGTTCTTTAATTTTTCTTATATATTTGTAGACCTTTATTTCCTTACATAAATTTTAGAATTATTCAGGTTTCTCCCAAATAGGTTCTATTAGTATTGTGCTTGAAATTACATAAAATTTTTAGATTAATTTTGGGCAAGTTAGTATATTTACAATACAAGTTATCTAATCTATGAATGTGGTCTTTCTCTACATTTTATTTCCTAAGGGTTTTCTAAGAAATAGTTATGTTACATAGTTATAGTACCTATTGTTACACTACAGAGAAATACACAAATATAAATAAATGTTTTAGGAAAAAGAGACAACTGAAATTGGGTATGTCAATTATAAGTGGGATTTGTGCCTATTTATGGTTTAAAGATTATAGAAGTGATTAAAAATAATGTAGGCTAGAAAGTTAGGGAGTCAGGCAAACCAAGATTGAATTCCATATTCTTTGTTCACTGGATCTAGAAATTTGAGCAAATTACTTAATATATTGTGACTCAATTTCCTAATCTCTGAAATAGAAACATTTCTCCCAAATACCCACACATAATGAGATGGTGTGTAAAATTCCTGGTCCATGGTAGATATTTGATAAATGTGAGCTTCCCTTCTCTTAAGTTTTCCCCTAGGAACAAGTTTCACTAAAATGCTAACATTCATTATCCAGCAATTTTGCTAAGAGTGGCCTCATCTTTAACTCTACCACACCCACCCCTACAGTCTTCTCTCACCCTCAGGGTGAGAAAATAAAATTCCTTTTGGTCTTAAAAGAAACCAGAAATTGATGCCTCCCCTTTCTTACCTTCCTATCTCATTCAATTACTAAATCCTCAGGCCCTGAACACAAATGACCATGATTTTAACCAGTCACGTATATGCACAAGTACAAATTCCTTGTTTTCTCCACACCAGAGAAAAGTTTCAGAGTATACCATATGCTTAATCACACATGTAATTGTATTCAATATATCATGTACATTTAAGTAGCCTTCCAGTTACCTTTTATTGCATTGTTCTGTTTAATTCTTGGATGCATTTTTTCAAGTTGCAATTATATTAGCTTATTCATTTGTGAGTTTCTCCTCCACTATACTGTAAGCTCATGATAAAAGGGACTCTAATTGTTTAATTCATCATTCTATGCCCAGGACCTGTACCCTGCCCAGAGTATGCATTCAATAAATGTGTTAAATGAATGAATATTTTTATTGATATTGATTGATTATCTAGGTCCAATTTATTATCAACCAGATAAACCTTCAGGACATTCTTCATTTTCAGGCTTTATAAGTTGACTTACATTGTTTCTGTTTATCCACATTATTAAATCAGATCTTTTTATTTTTCAAGGTAAGATTTTTAAATGATGAAACTACTCAAGAAAACACTAGATATCACAGCTCCAATTGAAATAAATCCCTCTCCTTTCATACCATTTTTTCATAAATGAAGTCCAACCATACAGCATAATTCTAGACACAGAGTATTCAATATTCTTATTTAAAAACTAATTAAATTATTATTAAAATCTGGACACTAAAGTAAGATGATTGCAAAGAGGTAACAGCAGAGTATAAGAGAAAAAATGTTGGACTTATGGTAATTAACTGTATACCAAGGAAGCTGTTATGATTCTAGGAGATGTCAATGAGATGAGATGCATGGGCCATGTTCTACTTTGTGACACATTCATACAAATACCATACAATTCCCAACACATTTTCATAATATGTACACGTATATATAAGTGTTCAGTCACACACCAAAAGTCCTCCATTAAAGTTCACATAGTTGATGTGCATACAAAGGGATCAGACTTTCAGCAATCTTAGTTGGTACAATTTCAACTTGTATTTGAAAGCCTAGGGAGACTTCTGGACAAGATGGAGACATCAGTAAACACAGCTCACCGTGGTATACAACCACATCAAAATCACAACTAAAATATAGACCTACCGTCACCCAGAACCATCAGAAATTGAGTTGAGTGGAAGTCTGACAAGTATAGAATTAAAGAAACCACATCCATCCACTGATAGGAAAGGCAGAGAGACACAGAATGGGTTGGTTACACATCCTCATGTGGTGGATAAAAATTTGGAAGGGATGTCTCAGGAGCAAGGAGCCCCAACCCACACACCAGCCCCTAAGCCTAGGGTTCCCATGCCAGGAAGGTAAGTCCCCATAAACTTTGTCTGCAAAAACCAGAAGGGATTGAGTCAGAGAAAAAATCTTTGAGTCCCAAGCAGTTCCTCTTAAAGAACTCAAACACAGACTTACTCAGAGACTGACTCCTTCTGAGCTCCAGCGCTTGGGTAGTAGCTTGAAAGGGACCAGTGACATATAGGGAGAAACTGAAGTATCTGGCATCAAGCTGAGAGCTGGGGGACAACGTTCTCCCAGATAGGAAGGCAAGCAGAGACCACTGCCCAATTTTTAAACCTTTCCCTATGGAGCCACAGAGCTGGCAGGCAGGTGCCATATCTGAGACTCCATGAATCTGGCTAATACTATTTGCTCTGCCCTAGAGATCCCCTGAGACTCTCTCCCAGCCAACTTATGGACTCACCAAAGCCATTTTTCCTTATGAATGGCTGGTCTTGACTCAGGCTACACAACTTCCTAAATCTTCTAAAATAAACAACAACTGGCCTCAGGGAGCCCCAAGTACTTGTACCTTTTGCTAAGTGACCCCAGGTTCCCATATTAGCAGCAATCAGCCTAGATTCATTGCTTGGCTTTGCCTGGGAATCTCCAAGCCCAGCACAAATACCAGCCATTTCAGATTGCTTTATAGATCAGGAAGGGTTGCCCCAGACAAAACCCATGTGAGGGCTGACTTTGGCCTGCACCACCCAGGAAACCCCAAAGCCTGTGCACTCAATGAATAGCTACAGATGACATTGGAGCATCACCACTCTGTCCTCACCCAGCTGATCTTCATGGATGGTAGAGGCTGGTGGTCAGTGGTTACAAATAGTCCTTGTAGCTATCTAGCCTAGATAAATCCCTTCCACTGACCTGAGAATAGCAATCAAGGATCAACTCCAACAGGAGGGTATATGGGTGTATTCAACCCACACAAAGGGCACACTTTGAGTACCCAGCTTGGGTGATAGGGGAGGCTGTGCCATTGGACCCTATAGAATACCTACTAGATTAGGCCATGCTACCAAGACAGCAAGTCATAGCAGCTCTACCTAATACATAGAAACAAACATAGGGAGGCTGCCAAAATGAGCAGGCAAAGAAACATGTCCCAAATGAAAGAACATATCAAATTCTTAAAAAAGAATTAAACAAAATGGAGGTAAGCAATCCTTCAGATGCAAAGAGCAAAACACTGGTTATAGGGATGGTCAAGGAATTTAGTAAGACCTTTAACAGCAATTTCCAGGAAGGCAAGAGTGGAGTAGATCAAGCTGAGAATCAAATAAATGACTTGGAACATAAGGAATAAAACAAATTAAAAAAAACAACAACAAACAATCAGAACAATAAGAAGAAAATAAATAAAAAATAACAAAGATAACAGCTTCTGGGACAATTTCAAGAGATCCAAAACTTACAGTTAGGGGTGCCAGAAGGAGAAAAATATAGAGCAAAAAATTGGAAATCTATTTGAAAAAATAATGAAACAAAACTTTCTTAATTTGGTGAAGGAAATAGACATTCAAGCCCAAAAGCACAGAGAGTCTCAAACAAGATGGATACAAAGAGGCCCACTCCAAAATACCTTATAATTAAAATGCTAAAGGTTAAAGATAAAGAGAGAATCTTTAAAGCAGTGAGAGAAAAGGAGTTAGCTACCTACAGGGGAATTCCCATAAAACTGTCAGCTAATTTCTCACAGAAACTTTTCAGATCAGAAGGGATTGGTAAGAAATACTCAAAGTCATGAAAAGAGGGGACTTACAGCCAACATTGCTCTAGCCAGCAGAAAAAATTATTTAGAATTGAAGGGCAGATAAAGAGCTTCCCAGACAAGAAAAAAAGTTAAAGGAGTCCATCACCATAAAACCATTATTACATGAAATGTTAAAAGGACTTATTTAAGAAAAAGAAGATCAAAACTATAAACAATAAAATGGCAATAAGTGCATACCTATCAACAATTTAATCTAAAAAAAACAAACAAACTTAGCAACAAGAAGAACAGAATCATGGATATGGAGAGGGTTTTAATGGTTGCCAGATGGGAGGGGATACAGGGGAATGGGTAAAGAGGTGAGGGGATTAAGAAATACAAATAATGCCCTGGCTGGTAGCACAGTGGTTAAGACGCCGGCATGCGAACCCAAAGGTCGCAGGTTCGATTCCCCGGCCAGGGCACATAACCAGGTTGCAAACCAGGTCTCCAGTCAGGTCTGTGGCTGGAGGCAGGTGAAACGCAACTGTACATTGATGTCTGTCTCCCTCTCTGCCTCTCTCCCATCCCCTCTTTCTAAAAATAATGAAATAAAATCTTTGAAAAAATAAAATAAAATAAATACAAATAGATAGTTACAGAATAGCTATGGGAATGTACAGTACAGTATAGGAAATGTATTATCCAAAAACCTACCTATGACCCTTGGACATGATTGTCCAAAGTGTAGGGATTGACTGAGGTAGTAGGGGTGCTGGGTGGAGGGACACAAATGGGGAAAAATTGGGACAACTGTAATAGCATAATCAATAAAATTGTTCTAAAGTGAAAAAGAAAAAAGAAAAAAAGAAAGTCTATGAATGCTGGGTTTATAGGGGTCTGGTGAGAGGAACTGCCATGTTCCCCTGGGGAATCCCTAAATTCCCACACCCTCTGAGTTATAGAGGTCACCATAGCAACATTTGTGTACATCACAGCTTCGAGCGGATGGACCACAGCTGCTAAACTCTAGTGGGGATCCATCACACCCTGTCTCGCTGCATATTAAGTCAGAGTGTTATTCTAAGATTTCTGAGACTCTCTGAGCCCTTGAGTTCATCTCAAGAAAAATAATTAAAGTCACACTGACTTAAGTAGCATATTGGATAGCAGTATGTCATTAGCTATTTTATGGTTGTAGTGTGACAGTCATTTCAGAAGGCAGCTGACTGCACCTGAGAGGTGTGCCCCCTCCAAGTGGCCCAGAGAAAAATGCATCAGCAATGATGTCTAAGACTGAGTTATCTTAGCTAAGGATGCTTGGAAACTTCATATGGTACAAGATCATTAGCCACACATTTTTTTTTTTTTTTTTTTAGGAATGATAAACTTTTTTGATTGCTGTGACTTAAATTAAGAAATGTAGGCACTCTGGCTGGTGGCTCAGTGGATAGGCACTGACTTACAAGTCCAAAAGTTGCTGGTTTGATTCCCAGTCAGGGCACATAACCAGGTTGCCAGGTCCGTAGCTGGAGACAGATGAAAAGCAACCATACATTGATGTTTCTCTCCATTTCTTTCTCTCTCCCTGCTCTTCTCTCTAAAAATAATGAATAAAATAGTTAAAAAATAAATAATAAATGAAATTAAAAAAAAAAAAAGAGAAAGAAATGTAGGTCATGGGAACCTGGGTAAATATCTCTGGGATTATCCAGTTCTGAAAATATCTAGTATATGAACAGAGACCAGATATTCTAGAGCATAGCATCAAAAAGGGCATTTAAAAACTGGTTCTCAGGATTTAATTACAAATAATCATTGTGAAGACAAAAAGGAAAAGCTTAAGAAACTCACATGACTGACAGCATGTTAGTGAGCAAAGATTTAAAGAGAGGAAAGATGGGAGGGGTGCTCAGGATCTGGGGTAAAATGAAGCAATAAAAAGAGCTTAAACCAACAGTGTCAGAAAGGTGGGCTGAGACCTACACAAGAAAAGAATGCTCCACTGAAGAGCATAAAGATAAGTTACTTGACTAAGGTCACATAGACACAGGTAAGTGGAAGAGTCAGGAATTTAACCCAGGTCCATGCTATACTGCTGTGGTAGTGCTCCTCATACCAATTAATCAGCAAATTCTCCTGGTAGTGTGGCCTCTTCTCTTGGGCAGGCTATCAAAGAGATAATTTCATTTTCTCCCAGGGATGGGCAAGACCACAGGCTGAACATATGAGAGTCAACAAGAGCGTGGCCACAGAATGGCTGCCTGCATATGAGACCATTGAGGATCAGTATTCAACAACATAAGCATCATGGGATTGGACAAAAACATTGGTGCATTGGTGGGTGCAGACTGACAAAGCTTGGCAATTGTCTCTTGCTGTTTGGACTATGAGAATTAAACTGACCTTCTTTAAACTAAATAGGCCCCAGGATTGTGGAATTGTAAGGGATGGTGAGAATGGAGAACCAGGTCATAGGGATGGTGGACTACAGAGGTTAATTTGGAAAATAAAAGATGTTTGGTCCATTATTTTTGTGAAGCTGATGGTACAGATCATACTGGCTAAAGTAGTAAATATTAATCAATAGTAATAAGTATTACCTACCTTTTAGACTTACTCTGAAAATGTGTTATGAAATACCTGACAGCATCCAGAACATAGAAATGCTAAAAAAATAAAATAAAATAAAAAATAAAATGGGTACTAGTACTATTAGATAAATAGTAGAGCATCAAAAAGTATGAGTTGTATTTGAGTGTCCACATGCTAAAACTTAGGTCAGTATAATTTTCTCAGTTACTCCTTATTAGCAAATTAAAAAGCTGGGCATCTACCACCCAGGCGCTGAAGCTGTGTCACTAGCATTATATAGCAGAGGTGACATCAGCTTCAAGGAAATTAGTGTTCATCGTTTAATTGCTTCACCTTACAAAATCATATAGATTTTTACTCCAGTGACATTTTGACTCTATTTCTTCAATTTAGAACTCAATGCCCTCCTCTGTAATACCTACTTCACAAGCACTTTATGAGGATCCAATGAGATCATGTTTGTCAGCAATATATAAATGTAAAGCTTTGTTATTATTTTTGTCTTTGTTGCCCATTCCCTTCAGACCACACACTCACTTTAAACTTTGAAATCAGATCATCATGGGGCCTTTTTCACGGTCCATGAAGCAATATGCTTGGGAGCCTGTGAGTGGATGGATTAAGTCAGACATCTATTCATCCCTTCTGCTACCTTCAGCCCTCTGCCATGTGCCAACGGGGAATAATTTATGTGACTGTTACATCCGTAAGGTTCTGTTAGGATTTGATATGAAAGACACTGTAGGATGATGTAAGGACCTTTTTATTTTACTAATCCTTGGAATTCCTGGGAGGCATTACAAAATCTAACTTGACTGTGTAATGCAAGAGGCCATGTTGACAGTGTCGCCACTGCTACCATGGTGTTTATTCAGAAATACATTAACAAAAATTTATATGTGTATAAGTCAGTGGGCTGAGCATCAAGACCATTATGGATAATCTGGAAACCAAACAGCCATGAGCCCTTTGGGGTTGGGATTTTGTGATAGATTTGTATGAAGTTATTGTTTGCTTGCTTTTTCTTTTTATGAATGCTTGAAGCATTTCCTGCTTTTGCTTTCAAGGTAGAATTGCCAGGTTGGACATTAAAAACACAGGGCACAGACATTTGACTGGGAGGAGGCCTCTGGGAAGAAGTGGTAGCAGCCACAGTAGGGTAGACGTTGAAGACTATTCAACAGTGCCTCCACCCTCCTCTGTCTCAGCTGGTGGTAGAGGTGGTGGCAGTGGTGGTAAAGGAGTCAATGGTGCTTTCAAAGATGTGCTGCAGAGAGCCTGAGCAGATTGCAGCAAAAATTGCAGATGATGCTGGTACATCACTGAATTCAAATAACTATGGTTATGGGGGACAAAAAAGACTTTTAGAAGACAGAGGTCAACCAGATGCTAAGAAATTTGCTCCCCAAAATGACTCTTTTGGAATTCCAATGTATCAGCAGCAAAGCTCTGTAATGACAGAAGAATACAAAGTTCCAAGTAGAATGGTTGGATTTATAATTGGCAGAGGAGGTGAACAGATCTTATGCATACAGCAGGAATCTGGATGCAAAATACAGATTGCTCCTGACAGTGGTAGCCTTCCTGAAGGGAACTGAGCTGGAACACTTGAGTCTATCCAATCAGCTAAATGGTTACTGGACCAGATTGTTGAAAAAGGAAGACCAGCCCCTGGATTCCATCATGGTGATCGAACAGGAAATGCAGTTCAAGAAATGATTCCAGCTAGCAAGACAAGATTAGTTATTGGAAAGCAGGGGAGACTACTAAACAACTTCAGGAGTGGGCTGGAGTTAAAATGATTATGATTCAAGATGGACCTCAGAACACTAGTGCTGATAAACCTCTTAGAATGACAGGGGATCCATACAAAGTTCAACAAGCCAAGAAAATGGTTTTAGGGTTAATTCATGATCAAGGTGGTTTCAGAGATGTTCAAAATGAGTATGGGTCAAGAATAGGAGGATATGAGAGGATAAATGTCCCCATTCCAAGATTCGCTATTAGCATTGTAATAGGAAGAAATGAAGAAATGATTTTAAAAATACAAAATGATGTTGGTGTTCAAATTCAGTTTAAGCCAGATGATGGAACAACACCAGACAGAATAGTACAAATAACAGGACTTCCAGATCAATGTCAGCATGCTGCAGAAGTTATTACAGACCTTCTTCGAAGTGTTCATGCTGGTAATCCTGGTGGACCTGGACCTGGTGGTTGAGGAAGAGGTAGAGGACAAGGCAACTGGAACATGGGACCACCTGGTGGACTGCAGGAATTTAATTTCATTGTACCAACTAGGAAAACTGGATTGATAATAGGAAAAGGAGATGAAACCATAAAAAGCATAAGCTAATAGTCTGGTGCAAGAATAGAACTTTAGCAAAATCTTCCACCTCATACGAAGTTATTTACAATTTTGTGGCACCCTACAGCAAATAGACTATGCTTGGCAACTCATAGAAGAAAAGGTTGGTGGTCCAGTAAATCCTTTAGAGCCACCTGTACCCCATGGGCCCCAGGCCTCCATGAACCTCCTGGGCCTCCTGAGCCTCCTGGACCTGGAACGCCAATAGGACTGTACAACCCTGCACCTTATAATCCAGGACCACCTGGCCCTGCTCCTCATGGTCCTCCAGCTCCGTATGCTCCCAGGGGTGGGGAAAAGCCTATCCACACTGGCAGCAACAGGCCCCTCCTGATCCAGCTAAGGCAGGAACTGATCCAAATTCAGCAGCTTGGGCTGCGTATCATGCTCACTATTTTCAACAGGAAGCACAGCCACCACCTGCCGCTCCTGCTGGTGCACCAACTACAACCCACACCAATGGACAAGGAGATCAGCAGAATCCAGCTCCACTAGACCATTTGATTATTCCAAGGCTGGGGAAGGGCACTCCAAGAACATGGGTCAAGCAGTTCCTGCTCCTGTTGGCTGTCCACCCGGTGGTCAGCCAGGTTATAGTGCAGCCTGGGCTGAGAGTACTCAGCAAGCAGGCTGCTGTGCCCAGACAAGTCCCCAGGGCATGACACAGCATCCTCCAGTACTGCAGATCAATAATAAGTGGACAATACAGTGTTTGCTTCATTGTGTGGCGGAAAAATGCCTTTGTTAAATACATGGACGCAGATGACTTGATGAAGATCTTAATTTTACTTTTGGTTTAAAGTAGTATTTGTTTGTTTGTTTGTTTTTAATGTACTAAGTAAGATATCTACCACTGCTGACAGGAGGCTAATATTTCTGTGTAGAAATGAAAATTGGTTTGTTTTTAGTATTTAGTGTAGATGTACACATTCCAGCAAATGTATTTGCAACTATTATGTGGTCAATGCTTTGTGATATAAATGTACTTTTCAATGTATACTTTCACTTTTAAAATGCCTGTTTTGTGCTTTTACAATATATGATATGAAACCTCAAGAAAAATACAAGGCACATAATTAAATTTGAATTTCAGTGCTCACTTCAGCAGCACATATACTAAAATTGGAACGATACAGAGAAGATTAGCATGACCCCTGCACAAGGATGACATGCAAATTTGTGAAGTGTTCCATATTTAAAAAAAAAAAGAAATATAGCATTGCACAAAATTACAAATAAAAATATAATTGATAAAAAAAAATTTGAATTTCAGTAAACAATGATTTTTTAGTGTTTTGAAGAGTTGAGCAACTGATTTTTGTTTGACTCTAAAGCAAATACTTTCTTATAGCTGTTTTGGGGAAAGAAGAAAGACATAATTTAAGGCAGCAGCAAACCTAACTTTCTACATTGATTTTTTTTCTTAATATATCCTAAAAGGACCTGAATGATGTTAAATATGAAAGCCATATAAGTAGAACTTCACTTTAGTGTGAGGCTTCTAGTACGTATTTAATATATACAGCAGATAAGGGTTAGCAAAACCAGTCAAGATTTTGTTGTTCAGGGAAGAAGAGATGTTTGAAACTCAGAGACAGGAATACAAGTAGAAAAGAAGGAAACAATGTGTGGAAGACATTGGGGTGGTAAATCTACATGCCCAGGGATTAATTAAATGAGGAGGAAAATAAACATTTAAATATCAAACATATATTCCTTTAAATTTAGAAGAATTTTAATCTCACTGAAGGAAAATGGTGAAATCAGGAGAAAAGGCTAATTTTGAGAGTAAAGATTGTAAAATATCTTTGGGACTTACAGGAATTATAAATGTTGTACCAATTAAGCATATCAAAAGCAAAGTCCTCTAAGTCTGTATGGGAATTTAGACTGTATTAAAGTCACCTTTCAATAAAAGTAGAAAATACATGCATGTGTAGATACAAACACCAACCTTTAAACAGAAAGAAAAAATGGTATAATCTCCCTGGCATGATAAATTTTGATTATAATTTTACTCATTGAATTAATTTTCCTTCCTTCAAAGAAAAAAGCTGTCATTAGTATTGTTCCTGACTTGAAGTCCTGCACTGTCCCCCCTGATTGGGGGACAGAAATTGCAGATAAAGAGGGCTCTTACTCTCACAGACAATAGCAGGTGCACTAAAGACATGAGTAGATGCATAAATATAGCACATAGGTGAGTGCTAAGGTAAAAAATGAAGCAGAGTAAGTGGTAGAAAATGACTGGGTTTCTGAGATTCTATCTCAGAGGAGACCAAGGAAGGTCTCTCTTGTGAAGTAACATTTGAACAAGAACTTGTGTAAAGTAAGGAAATGAGTCTGGTAGAAACACAGCCCAGAAAGAAGTAGTACCAACAGCAAAGTCCTTGAGGCCAATAAATAGAGGGTATTATTTGATACAGTTCTTCCTTTCCCAACTTTGCTGTGGCTCAGTCTGGACAGAGCTTATGCCCCTCGCAGACTTTAGACTTGGGTGTGAGTTTTGCTTTTGACCCAATGGTATAGGAGTGGATGTAATAAGATCACATATGTCCAGAAGTTCTGAAAGTTCCTGTGTGGTTTGGCTTAGTCTCTGGCATTCCTGCCTTCTGTCATCAGAAAAACATGCCCTGGGTGGTCGCCACTCTCAGGATGATAGTCCCATGGGGCACATCTGACCCTGAGCCACAGCCTAAAGCAGAGTCAGGAGCAATACTAATGACTTTTTTCTTCAAAGGAAGGAAGATGAATTTAATGAATAAAATTATAATCAAAATTTATCATGCCAGGGAGATTGTACCATTTTTTTCTTTGTGTTTAAAGCTTGGTGTTTGTATCTACATGTGCATTTATTTTCTACTTTTATTGAAAGGTGACTTTAATACGTTTTAAATTCCCATGCAGACTTAGAGGACTTTGCTTTTGATATGCTTAATTGGTACAACATTTATAATTCCTATAAGTCCCAAAGATATTTTATAATCTTTACTTTCAAAATTGGCCTTTTCTCCTGAGTTCACCATTTTCCTTCAGTGAGATTAAAATTCTTCTAAACTTAAAAGAATATATGTTTGATATTTAAATTTTTATTTTCCTCCTCATTTAATTAATCCCTGGGCATGTAGATTCACCACCCCAATGTCTTCCACACATTGTTTCCTTCTTTTCTACTTGTATTTCTGTCTCTGAGTTTCAAACATCTCTTCTTCCCTGAACAACAAAATTTTGACTGGTTTTGCTAACTCTTATCTGCTGTGTACATTAAATATGTACTAGAAGCCTCACACTAAAGTGAAGTTCTACTTATATGATTTTCCACAGCATTAACGCAGTGGAATCATGACTGATACAACAGACGTGAGCTTGAATGCCTGTGGGATGAAAGAAGGTTAGAATGGATAAAGCAGAATACATGACAGGAAGAAAATACTTAAACACTAGGTCCGAGAGCCAAGACACAGGTCTCGTGGGCCCTTCAAAGCAGCTCAAGTTTGAAATGTCTTCTGATGTGATTGGTAGGAGTGTAAGATTATGATCGTTCTGGATGCTGTCTGAGGGGTAGAATTAAAGGAGACAAGAGTAGGGAGGACTGCCATTAAGAGATATTCTGAGTTGTCTGGGCAGGAGATGATGGTGAGTTGACCTAGAGTGTGGCTGTGGAGAGGGTGAGAAGTGATTCCATTTGACACATATTTGAAGGATGACCTGGCAGGTCTTGCTGATATTTTTGTGGTGGGGTCACAGGTAAAGAGACATGGAGGGTGGCTGCCTAGATTTGAGCCTGAAAAGTCCCTAGAATATTTCCAGCACTGCTGTTTGTTCTACAAGAAACAAACAAAACATAAGACATGAGTCCCATATATTAAAACCTTATACATAACAAGTGAATTTTAAATTAAAATAGCCTTTGCTTTAGAATCAAATAAAATTGAAATCTTGTGGTAAGCATTGAAGATTCCAAGGAACATATTGTTATATCCAGACAAAAGCGAGACACCAAACGCTGGAGACTTTCAGGGATTCAAAGATGTTATTTATTGGCCAAACAACAGACCTGCGCAGGGGCGACCTCGATCTCATGAGGCGCGCCCTGTTGCTTACAGCTAGGGCTTTTTATAGCAGAACAAGCGAGCCCGGGCACAGAAGATAAGATGGTAATTAGTGATTGACTATCAGGGTGGGGGGTCTGAGGTGGTCTTGAGGCCTTAATTGGCCTGTCTCCAGGCTGTCAGGTTGCCCTAATATCTTGGGTCAACAGTCTTTTCCGCTGGGGGTTTTGTACTCTGGGCCTATGGACTCTAGGGGTCCCGGATTCCCTTTGTCCCTGCAGAGGTCCCCTGCAGAGCGACTGCGCTTCTCTTTAACTAGGTCTCTAAATAAGCTTCCTCCTTTCCTAGTTTCAATAATGCTAGGCTTTTGCTGGGGTTCCACACATATCACATAAGAAATAGCACTGTTTATATATACAGTACATGTACAAACTGGTCTGGTCTACCAGTATTCACACACATGGTTTCAACCATGATTTATAGCTTCCTTAAGGAGTACAGACACTCTGAGTCTTGTGTGAGTTCCTGGGACTCTAATTTGAATTAGGATGTTAGTAGCAGGAACTTAAATGAAAGAATACATGGGAAAGACTTTACGTGGAATTCACTGGTCATCTGAACAGTGGTCATCTGAACAGAAAGGGTTCTAGCATGGCCAACTGGGAAAAGTTGCACTCTAAGGAGCTGTGAGAGGGGCCAGTTTGAGGAGGGAAGTGATGCTGGGTTATAGAAGTGTCATGGTCAAGGTGACTGACTGCAAAATATCCATTGGAAATGAACAGCAGTGCCTGGAGAAGAAGGACTGAAATGCTAATAAAAAAAAACACCAGCAAATAGTTTCTGAGCACTTACTAGTTGCCTGGCACTATAAAGGCATTTTGCATACATTATGTTATGCGACCCACATAAAACCCATGAAAAACAGGTTTCAGTGAGAGGACTGTGGCTGCTAGAGTCACACAGCTCCTCAAGAGGTAGAGCCATCCAACCTGACTCCAGAGCCTGTGTACACAAGAGGGAGGGACTGGTGCAAAGGGCTTTATGAGTTCAACATGCCTTCAGCCTCTCCCTGTCACACTTAGACTGGTTTTCATCAGCCCTGCTGCAGGGTATCTGTTTTTGGTCTGTCTTTCTTCTGTACTTCGGCTCTAAGCTCCTGCAAAAGTCTCATATTCATACTTCTCCCCCTCAATGCTTAGCACAGTATTGGACATGGTCATTCATTCACATGATGAATTTTTATTAGGCACCACCAATGGACCAGGCACTGCATCAGGAGAGGAGCAGGCTCTCCTAGGCTGTCACCCTTGAGATGTACTCTGATAGAAAAGAAGGAGATGTGAGCTCATTACAGTGAGAGTGATGACTGCTGTAATAACAGGTGAAGCGCTGTGAACTTCATTAGGTTTGTAGAAAAGCAAGAGGTATTTTTGTTCTCTTTCACCAGATAGAGAAGTGTTTTAGTCTCTGAACACTGCCGTTATATAATATGAGTGGCTACAAACTGGGCAGATTAAAACAACTCAAGTTTATTCTCTCACCATTCAGGAGGCTGAAAGTCTGAAATCAAGGTGTCAGCCGGGCTTCCCAAGATGCTAATTGAAGATCCTCCCTCGCTTCTTTCATCTTTGTGGTTTTTGGAGTTTCTTAGCTAATGGCAACATAACTCTGGTCTCTGCCTCCATGTTTACATAGCCTTCTCTGCCTGAACCTCTCTGTATCCTCTAAAGATAGGACATTTTACAAGGACATTAGCCAATCCAGTATTATTTCTTCTGCAGATTTTTCACTAATTATGACTACAAAGACCCTATTTCCAAACAATGTTACACATTGTGAGGTTCTAAGGTTCACATTCTGAGAAAAATGAAAGGTCTCCCTAGTCAGACACAACTGTGGTTGCAAGTGACAGAGACCTAACTTGAGCTAACCTGAACAAAAGGGAGAAATTGGGGCTCATCTAAGCAGAAAGGGAAGTAGTATTATGAAGCAGAACCCTGATACTTCCAGCTTATTTCTCCCTTTGTTTCTCGTTTATCCTGGTCTGCCTCTACGTAAGCTTCATTTTCTACACCTGTAGAATGGTCTCACCCCAGGGCTGGACACAGGTCCTCCAACATGGTTAGAAAAGAAAGAGGCATGTTGCCCAGCTCCAGATCAGAAAATCCTAGGAAAGAACTGAATGTGCTGGCTTTTCCCAGAAAAAGTGAGCTGTGCTATATAAATCATAAATAAAAGATGTTTTCTCCAGACGGCCAAAAAGGAATAGAAAAGTCTGAGTCCATTGCAGTCTAAAAAGTCAAACAGAAATGGTATGTCTTAGACTTGTTGGTAACTATTTATAAAAATAACTGTCATTCTTCTAACTAAATAACAATTTAATGCTATTTAAAGCACTAATAAAAAAGCAAAGGGAACCATTAATTTAACTTAGGGAAAATCTAAGCTAGTTGTCCATCTTGAAGTGAAAGGTAGCACAGAACCTCTGGTAGCTAAAGATCATCTCATAGATTTGGATTTCAACTTCTTACATAGGATGTAAACATCACAGGAGCTGCTAAACTTTCATGGTCATGGGCTAGTTAGTAAATACAGTGCTGAGCAACAGTAGGTTTACAGTTATGAGTACGTGAAACAGTGTATTCATCTATTATGTTTATGAATTATTTTAATATCTATTGGTATTATAACTAAATCTACTTTTCCCTACCCCTATTCTTTAGGCTTTGCAAACAAGAGGCAAAATTAAGAATATTATGTAGCGACTTATATATTTATTTAAAAAGTACAATCATTTAAAGCTGTAAAAAACATTTTTTAGCTCCCAGATTGTATAAATACAGGTGACAACTCAAATTTGCTCTCCAGGTAATAAGTTGTCAACCCTTGGTGTAGGCCATCAGATGACAGTCCTTCAAAGTCTACTATTTAAGCTTGATCTTGGTTTTCTTTAAACTCATAATAAAATACCTTGAGAGATGGTCAGGATGTTAGCAGTCATCTGGTTTGATTTTCCCATTTACTCATAGCAAAATGGCCCAGGGCTATGAGGCAACCTGCCCAGGGTCCTCCAGCTCTACTCCGTAGCAAAATCCAAACAGGAACCTTGCTCTTTCAGCTCCCAATTTGTGGCCAGTTCCTTTATGCTAAGGCACATCTTACAGATTCATTCTTCTCAAATAATAAAAACTAAGCAAGTCAAGTTTAAGTGTACAAACATACTTACCAACGTTGGGTCTGGTCATGTAGTTAGTCCTAATGTAAACACTGATTTGAATGACGTGGTAGAAGAGCAAAGAAACCTGGCAGATGACGGAAGAGGGTGCTCCATTTTTTAAGTACGCTCTGGCAAGTTGCCAAGGCACTGAGTGCTAACCCAGACCACCGACACCTCCCCAATGATGCCACCCTAGAAATGCAACAATACCAGAGACAATGACAACAATTAATATTTTTGAACACTTACTTTGAGATAAGCACTTTTGTTCAATTTTATAAGCTTCATTCACTATTTAAGATTCCAAAAGTTAAGTAAAAAACTTCATAGCCTTTTTTTAAATCACACATCATCCAGAGACATACAGGCTGAACATGTTATGCACATTGCATGACCCAATTCATTTGTCATTATTGAAGCTGGTTTTCAAAGCTTATAATTTATGGCTCTAACATGCTACTCTAAATTAAAACAGGGTGGGTGTCCAATAAAGCTTATGGGAATGACGCTCCACTCATGAAACACAATTCTCAAAGGTGGAAAGCAGCCAGCATGACATGTAAGACTTAATAATGTATGATAACTTCTTGTGTTCCTTGGCATGCAATACAACACAGACATCTCACTCACCCTTGCAAGGAAGTAATTCTTGTCTGTTGTACATTTTCACAGCATTTCATCAAAATCTCACACTTGGTACCAGAGATGCTTACAGCAAGACCACCATGGAAACAGAACACATTGCTAAACCAATTTTGAAAATTGGAGCCTATTTATTGCCAGAAAACAGAGGAACTGTAAAGGTTTATTTTAAACAATGCATAGAGGAAAGACAGTTTACAGTATCTAAAGAAACAGATAAAAGTATTCCAAAGACAACAAAAGAAACATACAAGATCCAATGTTAGCCACCTAATTGCCTCTCCAGCCTTCCCTTCATTCAATTCAAACTTTCTGTTTTCCTTTCTTTCTTAGGATTTCCAGGCTTTGTCCCTTTACCCAAACTACCCTTAGTGCCTGGGATTCCTGTTCTCTCTCCTGATACCTCAGTTAGTGGTTCTCAAGTTTTTTTCAAGACAAAGACAATTAAGGGCTTCAATATACTCTTCATGGATGGCAGTAGCTCACATTAGCAGTGTGAGGACCATGGAGGCATATCTCCAAAGAACCATATGGCCTTTGAAAAAGTGCCTTAGATTAAGGTATGGGGCATAAATGCAAGCTCCCAACTGAGAATTGAATTGTCCACTCATGGTCCTTGGCGCCAATTCTAACACCAACAAGAATCCCCAATTTGGGGTACGGTGAAATAAGAAACTTTATTTAGTGATAATAATTTAAAGGATAATATACAGCATGGTGAAAACAGCACAGCTGTCCTTCCCTGCTTTGTGCTGGCCTCCACCACTCCACTGGCGATGGTACCCCGCTGGGTTTTTTGTTTGTTTGTTTGTTTGCCAGTTAGCCATCAGGAGCTTTTCTTAGTTCTCTGGGCTTCACAGAATCATTAGTCTATGGTACTGGTTGTAAACTCTGACTACACAAAAGCATAACATGACAAGTTTTTTAAAAGATCTGATGCCTAGGTCTAACCTACAAGCAATTAAATCAGAATCTCTGGAGGTAACACAAGGCACTGCTAGGTTTTAAAAGCACCATGGCAGTAGCTGGAGGCAGGTGAAAGGCAACCACAAATTGATGTTTCTCTCCCTCTCTGCCTCTCTCTCTTCCCCTTTCTGAAAATAATAAATAAAATCTTTAAGTAAATTAAATTAAATTAAAGTGCCATGGGTGAATCTATCAGTTCTGAGAACCACTGGTATAAATTCTAAATTCTATCCTGCCCCTCAAGGCCTAGCTTTCTTAAATCCTTAAGTGGAACATCAATAAATACTGCTCTGCAATTATCTGTCTGAAGCTTATCTGGGGTCAAGTGTGTTTCAGAATTCAGAATTTTTTAGGCATAGTATGTGTGTGTGCGTGTGTGTGTGTTTTAAAATGTGTAACAGCCTCAGAAGAGTTTGGACCAACACCCTATAATCAAACACAATGACATTCCAAAGTGAAACAAGCATCCACACTAAGTTATATAAAGAGACTATAAATAGCCTTATCTTAGTCGAAGTCATATTTTGTTCTTAAATGAGTTAAACTTTTTTCAGAGTTTTGAGATTTTAGAATCATGGAATTGTAGTCCCAAGTTTATCAAATAGGTCCCTTTCCTGAAGTACATACATTAATCACAAAGGTGAATAAGACTTGGACCCTCCCTTGACAAGCATACGATCAATCTAATTGGGGGAATAGGATAAGAGGGATGTAAATAACCAATTAGAGCCATGTCAGCCTTTGTCAAAGTCTGCTTAGTACAGTGGTTCTTAATCCTGGCTGCACATAAAAATACCCAGAAACATATAAAAATACTGTCACAACCACATTCCAGAAATAATTAAATTAAAATTGGAAGCATTATGCATATTTTAAGCATGAGTAGTAAATTCAAAAATAATTGGGAAAAAGAAAATATCATCAGAAGAAAACAAACTTTAATGGCTAAATATAAGTAAATGTGGTTTTGAAATATGTGCTCTTAAAACAGCGGTTTGGACAGTTGGAGAAAGGCCCAGGACATAGGAGGAGGCTGTGAAAGATATGAAGCAATGACGAAACACAACTCAAAAGAAGAAATTTGGTTTTGCTAAAAAAATAAATAAATAAATAAACTAAAAAAATAAAAAGAAAGATTTGTTGTACTTTCCTTTCAACCAGTTCAGCTGGGGAAATGGACTGGCAGCTGAAGAGTTTGAACGAAGCTTCTCAACTAGTTCCCTCTCTCACCCTACCCCAGCATGAGGGAAGAAATTTTACACCTTCTACTTTAATGTGATAACCCATCAATTTTTGAGCTATAACTTATTTCTTTTGTCATGAATTGATTTTTATACATTCATGCCTACCTTTCTAACTACATTATAAACCAGGAAAACAAAGATTATTGCTTAAAATTTCTCACATTTTTCTACAACATCTACTACTATGCCTTACATAATTTAGATTTTTAGTCATTTGATTTTATTTTGCACCCAAACCATGTACCTCCACTAAGGCAGACAGAACTGAAAACTATGTGAATCAAAGAAAGTAAGAAACATATTATTATTTTTTTTTTAAAGATTTTATTTCATTATTTTTTTAGAAAGAGAGGGAGGGAGAGAGGCAGAGAGGGAGAGAGACATCAATGTATGGTTGCTTTTCACCTACCTCCAGCCACAGACCTGACTGGAGACCTGGTTTGCAACCTTGTTATGTGCCCTGGCTGGGGAATCGAACCTGCGACCTTTGGGTTCGCAGGCCGGCGCCTTATCCACTTTGCTACCAGCCAGGGTCATATTAATTATTTTTTACCTGGTCTAAAATTATGAACGGTCACCTTTGACCTAAAAAGTAGAACAGGAAATATAAAATTTGGAGGTAGACAGGAGTTCTATAAATCACTCAGCAAAAGGAGCAGGCTAACAGATGGACGGAAGAGCTTTTTGAATGCTAATTCTGAATCCATATAACCTATGTTATTCAGAGATTGTAACAGAAACTTCATAAACAATTCTCAGACAAAGGAGGAGAAATTTGAACTCAGTTACTAACAGAAAACCTTAATTAGACAAACTGTTAACAAAAAGGAGAACAGCCCCTATCAGCACACAAAACTGGAAATGTAAGTACATATTCATATCAATGAAAGGGCACTTCAGAGGAGAAGGTACAAGCAATCTGAGCCTCCATTCTTTTTTCCAAATCACATGAAAGCACCTGGTGCAACGGGAAACAAGTTGGTGTGCTCAGTGTTGTTTAGTTACAGCACACGGAAAAAACCTAGATTGTGGGGCAACATTAGTATCAATGGCCATCTTTGGAGAAAGGCTTCAGATAGGTAAAGTATTCAGATAGGGCTCAATCAGAAAAGCAGACCACTAAAAAGCTTTTATACATTATAATTATATACATACACATTCTATCAAGAACTATGAATCAGCTGCTCAGCAACATTGAGTATGAGATGCAAAATGGCTGCTGCTTTCTTCTGCCCACCACATCGCACACAGGAATCGCTCTTGTGACCCACCCTAAGCAGAAGCATAAAGAAAGCAAACCTGGAAAACATACAGTTTCATCAAGCTGACAGATTACAAAGCCACCTAAAGGCCTTTCATCCACATTGTTTAAAGGGGGAGGGAGAGCCAAGCAGAGCAGTGCAAGGAAAATGTATTTCATTTAAAATGATTTTTTTAACTTTTAAAAGCAATCAGATCTAAATTATTAAACTATGTCATGTGAACAATAAATCAACCCTTTACTTTTGAGGCTGTCATGAAACTGATTACCTTCCAGCCAATGATTTAGATAAACAATCAAAAACAAAAAAAAGATATGAAGGTGGAATAGCTGAAAACATCTAAAGGCTCGATTAAACTTCCTCAACTGTGGGGTAGGTATAATAATGACACATCCTTATAATTTCCTTTATTTTTACATATCAAAGGTGCAATTCTGTACATCTTCCACAGATGCAAAAGTTCTAAAGTTTTGTCTGGCATATCATCTCATTTCCCTTAATTCACCACAAAGACTTTGGTCTCCAGGAAACTGCTCCTCATATTTTCATAATTCCTTTCCAATGAATTCTGCCCTTTTAAATCCCAAATTGCCTAAAATAAATGGAAGCAAAAAGTGGTTCTCACCAAAAAGGAGCAACCATACATCTTCACCAGCCATTTTTAAATAAAAATTAGGCTTTTTATGAAAGTCAAAATAAATATTAGCATTCCTAAAAGGCTTCCTTAAGTTGTAACCTTGGTAACATGATGTTAGTAGGTTTTTTTTGTTTTTTTTTTTTAAAGATTTTACCTCATTATTCTTAGAAAGAGGGGAAGGGAGAGAGGCAGAGAGGGCGAGAGACATCAATGTATGGTTGTGTTTCACCTGCCTCCAGCCACAGACCTGACTGGAGACCTGGTTTGCAACCTGGTTATGTGCCCTGGCTGGGGAATCGAATCTGCAACCTTTGGGTTCGCAGGTCGGCACCTTAACCACTGTGCTACCAGCCAGGGCCTGTTAGTAGTTTTTATGCAGCTTAGATGAATGTAAAGAAGCATGAGGGTGGGGCAGTGAAAAATATAGGTCCAATAAAGAGAAGTTATTGTATCCTTAGCGATCATAAGTATTTTATATCTTATATCTTTGTATAGCACTGGCATATTGGCATGAAGAACTTTAAAAATCCAGTTATCCAAGCCATGGCTCAACACAAAAGTTGGCTTTTGCCAAAGTTATAAATGTTGATCTAATCCAGCGATTTTCAATTGCTGTGCTGCAAGAGGCACATAGGTGTGCCTCGAGAATTTTTAAAACACATAATACCTGACTCTTCAGTCAGGGGCATGGACCTTTTTTCCCTTAGATTATTGAATTAAAAAATGACAACAGCCAACACAAAAATAGCAGTCTAGTGTGAATGAACCAAATTATACACACTGTTTTGTTGGATCAGCAAAATATATATTTTTTGGTGTGCTGCAGAATTTGAGTTATTAGTTTATGAGTATGTGTGCCAGGAGACGAAAAAGGTTGAGAATCGCTGCTCTGATCTTTTACTGTCAGGCCCATTTACCCTCTGGCAGGTAGCCAATGAAATCAGGCCACTGGCCCTGCATTTATGCCTTAGCATTATAACAAGCAATGAAGCTTTCAAATGTGTCATTTAACTTCACCTTCGCAGCCAACAGACGAGGTAATTATTGCCTCTGTTTCAGTAATGTAGAGAGGAGTCAGTGACTTGTCCAAGACTTATCTGATTCCGAAGCACATGTGTCACCACTATGGTAACCTACCTTCATCAAGATCTGTGTGTGGGCACGGTCCAAGACCTTCCTTGCCTTGATAATAACAGCCACATTTATGGAGCACTGGCCTGTCACAGATGTTGGTCTAAATCAGCAATTTTCAACCTGTTTCATCTCATGGCACACATAAAGTAATGACTAAAATTCTGCAGTGCACCAAAATATATATTTTTGCCAATCTTACAAAACAGGTATAATTTTTATTGATACACACACACACACACACATATATATACATATATATATATTATATATGTATATAAATACACACATATATGTATTTACCTACCCTTTTAGCCCCAAAGTGACTTTTTAAAAAATCAGGTGCCTATAATTGTATGTACGGTGTATATAAGGATTTCTAGTACCAAGAATTAACCAATCAGACATAGCCCTGTTATGCAATATGACCAAAAAGATGCAACTCTATTCTATGACCTACATATTTATAGTTTAAGACAGGGTATTCATACCAAATGGCTATTGTTGTGTTGGCTGTTGTCCTTTTCTTTCTTCCTTTTCTTTCTTCCTTCCTTCCTTCCTTTCTTTCTTTCTTCCTTCCTTCCTTCCTTCCTTCCTTTCTTTCTTTCTTTCTTTCTTTCTTTCTTTCTTTCTTTCTTTCTTTTTTTTTTTTTTGACAATCTAATGGAAAAGAGGTAAGTGCTGCTGACTTAATAGTCAGGTATTGCATGTTTTAAACAGTCATATGGCATATGGGATAGAAATCCCTGATCTAAATGGTTTATGGCATAATAATCACTGAATCTTTAATGGTTGTTCCATGAAATAAAAATTACTATTATCAGCATTATATAAAAAGAAAAGTAAGCCTCAAAGAAGTTCCTTTGGTGAGAAAAGGAGAAAAAACTTAAACCCTATACTGATAAGAGCAGGACAAACTTGAATCCTGGAATTGGTTCAAATCCCAAAACTGCCACCTTCTACATTTTCATTTCCAGTAAAAATAAAACACTTCAAGCCCATGCACTTATCCAACTAGTTTCAACTACTTTATATTTAACCTTGGTCTCATTACATTGAATTGCTTCACTTTTGGTTCTCTCCTATTGGGGGCTCTGTCCTTACCCTTGACATTTCCAAATATGGTTTCTCTTGCTTAACCCATCACAGACTCTAAGAACTTTGACTGACAGTCAGCCTCCAGCTATAAAGACACTCCCTGGTGATTTTGTGCACCATCTTCCGCTTTAAAACTCAAAGACCTCTGCCTGGACTCTGTTCCTGCTGCCTTATGACAGGGATTAGAACATAGGCCAGAACCAACTTCCCTCTGTGCATACCCCTCACAGGTGCTGACATGCTGCCCCCTTAACATTCTAGGTCCCAACCAGAAAATGTCACCAAGGGCCTGTCCTTTGATCAGTATCTGTTAGTCAACTTACTCTGGTCTCAGTCCAGATAGATTCACCTTGGTTCACAGAGTCATGCTCCCTGATAAGAGAAACCTAGACAAAATATTAATGTATGTTACTTGGCATGAAAGAGATAAGGCAAAGTTTTCTATAAAATTTTAATGCTGTTACTGTATTGACAAAATACCAGAAGTAGCTTATGAGATAAAATGCACACTAAGATTTAATGGGATGGCAAAAATGGCCTAAGACGTTAATTACTTGAATCCTTAAGAAATGAGTAAAATGAATTCATGTGAATTTCTTTGTACTTTATAACAATAAAAAAAGCAATTAAGTATATTAAATTTAAAAATTATCTAACTTATATTAAATGTACTTAACATATTAAATGCACTAACTATATTAAGTGATATTGATTCTCATAACAAAAAGATAATATATGTCAAGTTGAAACATCATTAATTTTATATTTTTGTTATTTTTAAAAATGCATATAGTATTTCATGTTAATTATATATTGCTTAATATTAGGAATGCTGTTGCCATGTCTGATCATGTAGGAGACTTATTACTCTATTATATTGCAACATTCTATGAACATTTTGTTTTGCACTGGTATATGCAGCAAAGAAAAGAGCATACAACTGAGACTTCCCAACATTCAGGTAGTCTTGCATTTGGCCACTGGAAAGTCTTTATTTCACCTTGTAAAGCACCTCTCAACTTTCAAGAAAACTGAGGCTATATTTCTTTCACTTCTTCTTTGAAGGATTTGACTTGTTTATTTAAATCAATTTGAACGGTCTGTATTTAAAGCTTCTCTCTTTCAGGCACAAATATTTAAAATACATATTTGTGTAGTATGAGTGTTTACCAGAAGTAAAGATGATATCACAAGTATGGTGTAAGTTTACCATACAAGACAACACAGACAAGCAGTGGTAAATTAATGGTTACCACATGACTCTGAAGATTCATTTGTAAGTCCCTAGTGTGTACTGGCCTCAGGGCTCCTACATGTATGTGGCTTCTTAGGAATTTTGACTCATTTTTTTCTTAAGTGGATTATCTCAAAATAATAAAACTAGCTGAGAAAATGTATTTTATTTATTCCTTACACATATAAGTAAATTTTAAGAAAAACATATTTCCAGAACCTTCCCTTCCCCATCCTAACCCTCCCAAAAGAGCAATTCATAATACCTCATACAGCACAAGAATTCTTAAATGGTATGAGCAGTCTGAGAAACTCTAAGTTAAAATACCATTACTCAATAGTAGCATATGTGCCTTCAAAGTTCTGGAATAGTTGCCTTAACCCAAAGACTTGAAAGGGTTCTGACCAGAATTCCAGAGACCAAAGCAGACCCGGGACTACTCAGCTGTTGGTGTTAATCCAATCAAAACAGTTTTCATCCCTGGGGCTTGAAACCTGAAGTGAAGCCATGAGTACATTTATGGCCAGTCGGTTCTGAAGTTGAGGCAGATAGTCCAAGGCTCAAAGACCTGTCTGTCATCTTTGGCAAGGTATGTTCCCTCTTTACTGCTGATCATCTGTAGGACATGCATAATAATAATGTTCTTGTATTTTTTTAACAAATATTTTGTGTACCACCTACACAGAAAGCTCTGTTCTAGGTAATAAAGACATAGCTTAGAATCAGATAGATCAGGTCTCTTAGGGAGCTTACAACCTAGTGATGGGGAGATGGACAGTGAACAAAAACAAATAAACTAAAAATGTAATTGTTATAGGCCATGCTAAGTACTATGAAGATGAAAAAAAAAAACAAAAACAAAAAAAAAAAACCCAGTTAATGGAATAAAGCCATGGTATCAGCTATAGTAACCACTAGCCCCATATGGTTATTTAAGTTGAAATTGACTGAAATTAAATAAAACTAAAATTTAGTTCTGCCATTACAGTCACCACATTTCAAGCCCTCTATGGCCCTATGTGACTAGTGCCTACCATATTGGACACTTCAGATACAGGATTTCTCCAGCATTACAGAACGTTCTATGGGATAGCACTACTTACTAGAGTGACAAGAAATTGGCACCAGAGACCTGATGTATTAATATACATGGAACAACTGTGAACTGAGAAAATAAAACGGATGTAGAGACCCAATACATTGGGACTGTTATTATGTTAACATATCTATCTTTTCCTTTTTTCTCACTTTATTGATTGATTTACAAAGCCTGGGAATAGACTCACTTAAATGCAGCTTGTTTTTTTTACTTCTAAATCATGGACTACTGATACCTGAATTATTATCTTTTTTATTAATAATTTAGGCTTAACACACAAGTAAAAGTTTTTTCTGCACACTTCCTTGATTAAAATAAAGAAAATATTTTTTCCTAAACATTTTGATGAATGATAAACTTCAGCAAATAGTTAAGTGTGTTAAGCAGAAAGGATAATAGGAGCAATTTCTTACGGGTTAAAATTTCATTTGATGTCAGAACACATGAGACTTTAAAAAGGTCTCACTTTGAAAAGCATATTCTTCTGTTTTTGATTTTCTGTAACTCTGGTCCTGGTATACTTCATCCATCATGTCTTAGAAATCTTTATGATAACAGAACTTATATTTCCAATAGGCAGTGTATAAAGTGAATCATATCTCCTAGTGAATGTTATTTTGAAAATGCTCTACTTCGATTAAATAGCACCAATACATAAAATAGCCATTGAATATTTAATTCCCAAAACATGACCCAAATAAAAACTACTCAATAAAACAACTAAAACATTTTAAATATTCATTTAACCATAATTCATTTAAAGTTTGGTAAGATAATAGTCAGATGAATTATTATCAATTTATCTTTGTACATTTTTTCAAGAAGCACACATGGGTGAATGTGAAACAGTCAGATTCCATTTCTATTTCACTGAACGTAACTAAGCAGCAACATTGGCTATGCCTCAGCCAGGAATTTGGCAGAATTAATGCAATGAATGATCCATAAGAAGATATATTTCCAGCTGGAGCTAGAGGATTAGTTGCATTCCTATTCATCAACCCAACGGCAATGGTGTTAATACCCCTAAGTGTGAAAATCATAAACTATTCGTCTAACAACCATCAAAGTTTTGTTGACCAAGTGGCTAAATCAAAAAGAGGTTAACCATCTCATTAGGAGAAGTGAGAAGTGTTAATTGAGCAGGCAGGGAGCTCTAAAAAGGATTTTCTTCCTTTTGGATTTGCCACTTGGTACTTTTGGGACAGACAAAAGCAACACGTTAACTATATAGGTGAAAATCATGTCTAAATGTATTAAGCAAATAAATGTGAAATGTCAAGTTCCATGAGAGGAACACCCAGGTTGGTTTGGATACCCACACAACTGCTCCCAGGACCACAGATGGCTGCTCCTAGCTCCAGTTAAGAAAAGCTGTGAGATCCCTTCAACCTTCTCTTTTTGGACTAATCACCCAAAGAAGCAAGCAAAGTAAACCTTTTCTTTGTACCAAGAAAGATCTCAAAGCCACGTGTTGAAAATGCTTTAAGAAATGCCGCATCGCCCTGGCTGGTGGCACAGTGGATAAGGCACTGGTCTGCAAACCCAAAGGTTACTGGTTCGATTCCTAGCCAGGGCACATAACCAGGTTGTAAGCCAGGTCTCCAGCCACGTCCATAACTGGAGGCAGGTGAAAGGCAACCATACATCAATATCTCTCTGCCTCTCTCTAAAAATAATAAATAAAATTTTAAAAAAGTAAAAAGTAAAAAAAGAAATGCAGTGTCCATTTATAAAAGAAAGCTCTGGTTGTTGCGCATACTGCACAGTGACTTGAGCAGCACCTTGTTCCACATCCCACCAACAACTCTTGGAAACAAAATATAAGCCCTGGAACAAATAAATGAGTCTATAGTGTCATGCAAGACATAACATGTTTTTGTCTCAGCCACAAAAACCATTTGTGAACTTGAAGGGGCAGCTGCATCCTGGACTATTCGAGCTCAACTGTGAAACGGTTGTTCATAACCTTTGGCACCTATATTCTATAGAAGCACGTTTACTTGACAAAGGTTCTGGAGAGACACCTTAAAGAACTCGTTACTTTGAAATCATTTGGTACTGACACTCTACTATGCCTGGAACCATATACATATATATATATATATATATATATATATATATATATATATATATGTATGTATTATGTATGTATATGTGTGTGTGTGTGTGTGTGTGTGTGTATATATATATATATATATATGTATATATATAATATTGGTGATGATAGTTTTCCTTCTGGTTCCAAAAGTATTACATGTCCATGCCTTTGAAAGGAGAAAATACAGAGGCAACCAAAACCAGAATCATGAGGTTTTACTTGATTTTTAATTGATTCTGTTTACTTCGTAATAGATCATAAACAATTCTCCATGTCATTAAAATGTTCCCCTAAGGTGCTCAGGCTAAGGAACAATTCAACTTTAGCAATTCTTATTTTTAAACATTTGGGTTAGTTCCAAATTTGCTGTTGTAATTTACACTTCGAGGAACATGCTTACACATAAATCTATTTGTGCGTGTTGCTTTGAGATACATTATTAAAAGTGGTAGTGCTGGGTCAAAATACTTTAAGTATTTTTAAAGACTTTGATAAGCATGGTCAAATTCAGACCACTATTATGATTTATGCATAAAAGAAAGTGAAAATAAATAATTCTGTGAGGTATTTACTGGCAAGAGCTTAGCACAAAATGGCCCCATCTTTGCTTTGATAGAATTTTTCACTGCGAGGGCACTCAGCTGATCTTCATGACCACCAGATGTCAGTCTAAAACAGAGCAAACTGAACTGGACCTAGATGGAAAAAAGTGCTTCTATACTTGGCTACCTTGTGTTTTCTTCATGTTGCTTGGGAAACTGGGCCTCATCAAATAAACAACCAAATGAATGTTGTCAATTAGATCAGGCACAAGGGCACTGGAGCACCAGATCTTTCAATGGATCTCAGGTTTAGGGCCACTAACCCGTTTTGCTTTATGTTTTTGTAAAATTACTCAATCCAGACTCTTGGCAAAATCTTTTCAATCTCAAAGATATTGGTCTCCTGCTAGCATCTTATGCCAATGAATGTACTTGTTTAACTAACTCATGGTGAAACAAAGTCTTCTAGGATAAAATGAAATGATTTCATTAGATGTCTTCGAGTTTTTCTACTTAGTCACTAAACAGGGAGTGTCACCAAACAAGGAAGAATGGCCGCTAGGTTGAGATAATCCTCCACATTGACTGTGGAGAGTCATTGTTGTTTCTTCTGACTTTGTGACTACTTCCTAGCTTACTTTGCTCCACACTCCAATGCATCTGGAGTTACCAAAGATGTGGGAGATGTTTGGCACAGGCAGAAAGTTGTTCTGTAGATAACAAAGTGATGCCACTGCTGGTAGCAGTCAAATTTACTTGGAGATTCTGGTCAATGTGCTAGTGTAGCTACCTGAGCAAAAGATGCAGAAAAAGAAAAAACAAAAACACAACAGTGCCTCACACTTGTGCCAGTACTATTCAAATTAACTGAGGCTTTAGTCTAAAATATGCTAAGGAAATTAAAAGGATGTGTTATCAATATTGGTGCTTGTATCATAAAAAACATCAAAAATATGTGCAAAAAATTGGTGATCCACAATTTGATGATAAAGATATTCTATCCGTTGAGTAATAAATTCTTCACATAAGCAAAAGGGGGGTATAAAAATTGGGAAAGAAAAACTTCTGAATATATATTCAAGTAATTAACTTGTACAAAATGAGATATACATATATTAAACCCAAGTTGATATTTGGGTAATGCAGCTGGCAGAAAAAATAAGTGAATCTCCCTTTAGTTTACATTTATAGAAATGCAGTGAGTGTCCTGTTAAAGGAAAATTTTTATCTTACTAAAACACATGTACACTGTTTTGTTCAGTTAAGAGGCTAGATGACAAACTGGACTCCATCTACAAAACAGAAAACAGAATCATAGAGTCTCAAAGCCATGTCTTTCGACAAAAAATTATTTTTTCCTGAAGAGAAGACTTAAGTAACAATGTGATAGTTCTCTTCAAACATTGAATGGTTGCCATATTAAGAAAGACAATGGAATCTATCACATCCTCTCAAGTTCACAGAACTAGAATCAACAAGTAGAAGTCACAGGGAGATTGATTTAGAGACAAAGTCAGAGCTCACAGCCCCATAGTCTATGCTCTACAAATGGTTGCCAGTTTAAAGAATGAGGTGGGGCTGCACATCTAATTCAGTTCCCCTTTATCCTTGCACCAAGAAGCCAGCTGTGCAGCAGCCCTGCGACTACAGTATGAACAGCCCAGGGGACATAATGATAGCAATTCCTCAAATGGGTGCCTTCAGTTTGCCGAGCCTTGCACATTCCCACAAGGAATACCTGTTTCTACTTCCCACAAAGTCATGCTGTGTTAAGAATATGTTCAAAAATTACCATGAGATCCAACTAACAACGGAAGGGCTATGTGAGTGAAATGAGTTCATGAAGTCTTTAACAGCCTGAACAATCAATTTGGCAAGAATATTATCTGGAGTAGGAACCCAGAAGGGAGTGGGTCCCTGAAAATCTTCCAGCTCTAAGATACAATTCCTTCAAGAACAGAACAGAAACCAACCAAAGTTGTACATATAAGCTGTCACATTGAAGAGGAGAGTTTTACAATGAAATTTTAAAGAAACAACTGTTGTCAGAGTACTGTTAGTGCATTGGTTTACATAATGATACCCACTCTATAAGCCTAAATAAGTCAACTTTGCAGGGTGAAGAAGAGGATAGGGGATTCATGCAGCTTTGATGAATGAGAATGGAAAGACCATGCTGAACTCAAGTAAAATCAGGATATAAGAGTCAACTATGAAAAAGGAAACCAAGACAGCTCCACAAGGTGAGTTTTTGGAAGACTGGGAAAAGCCCCATGTACAGAGAAGGACCTTTTAAACCACTGTTGGATGCCTAAATTTCAATAATTGAAGCTTTCTAAAAAGGACTACTCTATTCATGTTTTAGGGGGTAATTTGCTACAATGCAATAATAAGTACATGGTCTATCTCCTTCACATGTCACAGATTCACCCACTTTTCTGTCTCCACTTTTCTGTCTCCATAACCACCACTAAGGCAGCAGTGAGTCCTCAACTGCTCTCTCCATATTCAGTTTTACTCCTCCATCCAATCAATCCACTATCTCCTCTGCTGGAAATAGATCTGCTATTGAAGATAGAGAATATGGATATAGAGTACATGGTGAGGGGACAGGACGGCTAGAGGAAAGATAGGAGGAGAAACACCAACAGGAAGAGAAATGGTAATAGACCTCAGGTAGATACTGCCTACCTCACAGGCTTACTAAAAAGAACTTATTCAAGCTTGAATAGTTTTTGCCTTCCATTGAAGAAAAGAGTGAAAGAAAGCATATCACAATCTTAGGGGCAAGTGAAGCTTCAGAACATAGAACATGCAGGAAGCAGCCTTTCTTACCAAGATGGGATCACAGCATGGACCATTAGCCTGAGAAAAGAAACACCAAATGCCACACAAACTATGAAACTACACATGCTCAGGGCCAAAATCAAAGTCAATTTGGTTTTGATGGAAGAATTTTGCATACTTCCAACAAGAGAATCTAAATGTAATTGGATGTTAACTGGATTTTCATTCATACATAAATGTAATTTAGAAACATTTCTCACCTCATAAATTATTAATATTCTACAAAGAATATCTGCTCAGGCATAAACAGAAACCAAGTCCTTTTACTTACTAACCTTGAGTTACAAACACCACTCAGCTGATGCAAATAAATACGTGTAAGTATTCTCTCCGTTAACAAAGAGTGAAAAGCTTGTCAATGCAATCTCCCTGACCTTTTCTCCAAGCTTTCTCTGCATGACCTCCAGTATGCTGTGAGTGTTTGGAAGCATGCAGAGTATAGTGATGCAGACCTGAATTTGATCATTTCCAGATGGCTATCACTTATACAAAAAGGTGTTACTTCATTACTTCATTGGAGGCACTTGTAAAACTAGCAGCCATCCATTTTGTCATTGTCAAACCCAGGACTCTAAGCACAGCGGCCTCTATCCCCTCATAGTTTTTCTGATGCAAAATCAAATGGAGTCTCTGGGTTATTCTCAGGACTATCAATGATACCGTGTGAATCTGAGGTTAGCATAAAATTGAATTTAGAATTCCAGAAGTGAACATTGATACAACATGATAAGATTATAAGTATGCTCATGGATATAGATTTTTGCAGTCTAGATAATAGTTACTAATGTAAAGGGTATCAGAAAACTTTGAAGCCAGGCTGTTTCAAGGCCATAAACTCTAAATCACCCATACTAATGAGTTGAAAATATAACATAGAAAGACTGAGACCATAAGGGAAGGCCAGAAGTAAGCAGACGTGAACGACACCAAGGAAGGTAATAAGATCTGAGGATATGAGCATCAAGAGAAGGAAGGATTTTGCTTGAATGATGAGAAGCAGTGGTTTAAAAGGACCTATGATGGTCTAATAATTGATAAAATTTCAATATCACCACCAGGCTTCATGGTAGGTAAAACATGATAGAGTCCATTTAGTTCAAGAAAGCCCAAGTGAAACAGTGACTTTGCACTTAGATGGCACATAGGAGGTCTGTCCAGAAGGTATCCAGCCATGTAATATAAAAAAGACACATTTATCAAAGAAGATACATGATACAATCCACAATTTTCAAAAAAGAATAGTCAATATATGTTTAGTACATACCATTTTACTCCTAATTTAAAAAAAAAAAAAAAAAAGTACTACCACTGTCCCTCAGGAGAAAAGGAAAGAAACAAGTATACCAAGAGTAAGACATAATTCCTCGATATGCTTCCTGGCTTTCCAGTTATCTGTCAGACCCAGAGCTGTAAAGAGAGTAATATTTTTTTTTTTTTTTTTTTTTGCATTGAAGCCTGCCTGAACAAAGTACATTACTATCTTTCTGCCCCTCCTTCTATGTGAAATAAGGGGAAAACTCTTAAAAGCAAAATGATCTGAAAAGTGCTCATTGCTGGCTGGAGAAACCTTTCTAGATCTGGCAACTTGTCACTTTGACATTTACTGCCTGATGAGCACCAAGCTTGCTATTTTTGCAGAAAGCTAGGTTGAGTGTGACAGGCCTCTCTGGCTATTAGATGGAGAGCTCATTAACACAGGTCTTCATTTTGACTCAATTTTTTGCAGGATAAAAAAAATAAGGTTCTGGATAAGTGAATGCAAATTATGTGATGAAGAAGAATACCTGAGACTAGAAATGTCTCCCTTTTTTATTATTACTAAATGGGAAATGCTCCCCCTGAAGGACTACTAGAAATAACTAAGTTTGAAGTATAGAGGATCTATATGAGAAGTCAAATAACTCAGTAACCAGCCTCTGTGAAAGGCATATTTTATTATTCTAGGTGTCAAAAAATTATATTACTCTAGAAATATATGGTACTCAAATGGAGTAAAGCAGCTGAGTTTTTTTAAGTACAACTTCCTTAACTTTTCTATACCTGAACTTGGTTTACCAGCCCCAATTTTCATGGCAAGTAGAAAATTACTCAATGGTATTATTTCCAGATAACTGAATTCTTGTAGTTTACTACTCAAGCTCTTTTGGTTTATGTCCCTTCAGCCCAGGGTTTCCTCCTTCCCTTACTCCCAGGTGGCATCTGGATTTAGAGAAACTTATGAAGTATCCCAATAGCAGTTGGTGGGTAGGTGTAGGGAGGGTACAATTAGCCTGTGTGCTCCTTCTGTCCTATTAAAGAAAACCTTACTTTGACACTTGGTAAAAGTTGGAAAAAGGATTTACTCAACACTATTGCAATAGGGGTTTGCAATATGTTTGCAAACATGTAGGGATTTACAGCCAAGGACAGGGCTGGAGAGGGTCTATGGATGGAAAATCACTAAGGGCAAACATCAAGGGCAGGGGACTTCTTGTTAAACTGACCTAATAGGGTTCTTACTAGAGGTAGGCCAAGGACTTATACTTCAGAGGTGGGCAATGAGGCACTTGGTCAGGGAATGACTTGGCAGGGGTCTTGGCTAAGACTGTGCTTGGAAGACTAAAAACAGCTCAAGAACAAGGTCAAGGCTAAGTCAAAAATAAGGGGAAGCTCAAAGGAGCCTGACTAAAGCTTGATGAAGGGCAGTCTTTGTTAGTCCTTCCCAACCTCCACTGAAACCTAGTTTACCCTAACTGGTCTTGGGCCTCAGCCACTGTCCTCTTAGCATATGCTGCTGGGAACCTCAGTCACTTCTCAACCCAATGATTCTGTCTTGCTTATTCCACCACTAAGGTCTTTGTCAGCCACCTCTGTACCTCCTGGGGGCTCAGGGACTCTAATCTGCATCCCCACATCACATTGGGGTACTTAGAACCTTGTAAGGATGCCTTCAAATCATCCACCCAGACATCTCCCATAGTAACTGTTCCTCAAACATGTAAAAGTTTGGGGGTTTACCTTTAGGTCTAGTGTTCTCTGTGACTACTTTTTGAAAAGCCAGAAGTTGTCCCTTTTATTCAAAACCCCCCATAATTTACCAAGGGCTTCCACTCATAGGGGCTAATAATGAATGAATAATTCCAAATATATCAAATTTTACCTCAGATCTGAGGAGCACTACTGCAGAAGTCCATAATGTAATTGGAATAGAGAAGAATAAAGGAGAAAGAGAACAGGTATTTTTTTTCTCTTATGGAAAATTTTTCAATTGACATTATTGTTATCTAGAACTGGCAAACATTCCACATACATAGGATACTTCCAAATTAAATTCTACTGACTTTTCTTTTAATGTATGGGGTATATAATGGTACTTGATTCTAAACCAGGAAGTTGCTCCCTGAACATAATATTCTCTTTCTGTTATTGCATTGTATCATGGTCCAGTAAGGAGTGGCAGAAATCTGAAGTGGAAAGAGTACTTGCCAAGCTTTCAGCAGGTCTGAGATTTACCTTATAGTCCTGTCACTAAAGAGCTGGGTCATCTTGGCCAAATTAATTTACCTCTTTCAACCTTGGTTGCTACATCTGCCAGATGATAGAGGTCTGCATAGGTAAGCTTCTTTTGCCGTTAGGATACTTGATGACCTTGTCACTGGAAACTGGGTCCCCAGCTCCAGGCCAAAGAACATGTGGACGTGTCTGGGCAAGTTCAGTAGACTTCAGCCTGCAGGCCTTGCCCAGGGGACCCAGCTGCTTCCTGGGAGAATGTGTCTCTGAAGAAAAAGAAGACAGATTCCAGGAGACCATTGAAAACAAAGCCTCAGTTGACAGAAAAGTGGTTATTTTGAACATGTAATGGTGTTTATCATTCTTATTTGTCTCCTGACTCCTTAAGTTCAATGAAGAGCTAATGCATTAATAATACATTATTAAAAACTAAAAGACTTAGTTTACTAAAATAATTTTTTATAAAAATATAGGGTGACCTTTCCAACAAACTCTGTCACACAAAAAGGAGTGAGCATCTCTTTACTTTGCCTGAGTCCTGACACCAAGAGGCCTCCAGTGTTTTACACTGGTGCTTGGAGGAGGTTCAACTGCACACAGAGAGGGCAGGATACCCACAGAGCAAAAATTGTACCAGGGGACGTCCGAGTAATACCCAGTAAAGGGGCCCCAGTACTTGGGGTGTCCTACATTGAGCACAGCAGTTCATGTGCTGTTACAAGATATCTACACCTCTGAAAGACTAAGAGGCCGGAGGGCCTGAGTGAGCACCAGCATAGAGTGCAAATATTGCTCTTGATTGCACAACAGGCATTTGCCTTTCTTCAAGTAAGAGAAGCCCATTTTTTCTTCAGGAAACCACCCCTACTTCACTTTCAGGCTTTGTGGTTTGAAAGCACTTGACCCATTTCCCAGCTCTTAGGGGTGGACATGAGTTCCAGGAAAGGTTAATTGATATATTCCATCCTATTGGCGATTGTGAATGTAGTATCGATTGGCCCATGGCCACCATCAAGCCATGAAATGAAAATGCAGGACTTTTACAGAATATTTGGAAAATAGACATTTTTCTTTTTACTAGGATTACAAACAATAAGGAAAATGAAAGCCTGCAGCTGCCAGAAATTGGTAATGGCAAAAGCTTGCCTCAGAAAAATTATTATAGAGGAAAGTAAAGCCAAGAGTTGCAAAATTTATGCAAAATTTAGAGATAAGGCAAATAGTTAGTTAATGTTTCATTTCAGGGATAAAGGCCTCCCAGGAATTATCTAGGGAAATTAACTTAATTGGACTCACTCTTCACTATTGATTAAAGATCCAGAAGTAGTGAAGTCTCATGTTAACTTGTAGATATTTGTCTGGTAGAGATGCAAATAATATTTGTCCAATAGAACAGATCACCCTAAAGGTTCCAGTTCATTGCTCTCTTGGATATTAATCAGTTTATATATTCACCAAGCAATCCTATTTTAGAATGCTTTTATTGAGTTGCTTATAAATGCTTAGCTTCTTAAATGATTTTTGAACAAGTTTTAATATCATTATGGTTCTCTCATATATAAAATCTTTAACATGATTTCACTTAATATTTCCCTAAAAGTTATGATTTCACTCTTTTTTTTTTAATCATAGATGTGAAGGGGAATAAAAGGAAGAGAAAACAAGTTCTGAACTACTTCATCTCAGTCCCTAGGTCCTGCTACTCCGAGTTGTGGACTGTACCATCCTTTGAGTTAATATATCCCATATTTTGGCGAGCCAACATGAGCTGGGTTTCTATCTATTGCATCTAAGATTCTGACACTCAATGTTTGGGTTTTTTATGCATACCACTAAGCATAAATCAGCTCACAGAACTCAGAGAAGCACATTACTTACTAAATTAGCAGTTTATTATAAAAGGATATAACTCAGCAACAGCCAGGTGGAAAAGATGTGTAGGACTAGCTATGGGGAAAGGGCATAAAGCTTTATGCTCTCTCCAAGCTCACCCAAATCTCTGTTCACCAACCCTGAAGCACTGTAAACCTCATCCTTTAGGGTTTTTATAGGGGTTTTGTTACATAAGTATGAGTGCTATAACTCACTGGCCACTGGAAATTGTTTCAACTTCCTGTCAGGAGGATGAGACTGAAAGTTATAGACCTTTAATCACATGGTTGGTTCTCCAAGCAATGAATCCCCATCCTCAGGTGATATCCAAAAGCCATCTCAGCAACATAACAAAGATACCTTTATGGTTCATAATTTAGGATCAAGGATAAAGACCAAAAATATATTCCTTATTATAAATTATAATATCACAGTATTCATAATAGGGGTGGTAAATACTGGTGATCTCTATAAATAGGAAAATGTAGTTGGATACTACTTTGAATATATAGCCCATGGAATTACATGTCAAAATAAGATTATTTTAAGCCTTAATTTCAGTTGACGTCCCCCAAACTACACTACCACAGTGTACTATCATGAAGGCTGAAAAGGCAATTCTGAAAGCCAGTTTCATGACCCCTAGCTGATCATTAGTTATAGCTTACAAAAAGAGGTTGAGACAAGTATGGGATTTTGGAAGACAGTGTGCTATGTTGAGTTTTATGCTGTGAGCTCCCATCTCATGAGGGAGAAGTAAAGGCTTCCTTCTCTTGACCTCTAGTCAGGAGCCTCTCTGAGCAAGCTGTGCAGACAGCTCTGAATCACAGCTAAAAATTACGAGGGACACAAGACTGCAGCTCATTATTGCTCTGACAAAGAGGTAAAGGTGTAGAGCAGGGGTGTTAAACTCATTTTCACGGGGGGCCACATCAACCTCATGGTTGCCTTCAAAGGGTGGAATGTAATGTTAGGAATGTATAAATGTAACTACTCCTTAACAATTAAGCTTGCCAAGTAGAAAGAAGGTGCCAGGCTGGATAAAACAAGGTAAAGGGCCCAATTCGGCCCTCAGGCCTTGTGTTTGTCACCGGTGGTCTGGGGGCTGTATTGGGATAGACCTGTGTTCCCAGGATTTGTTATGGTGAAAAAAGCATGAATATTTCCTATGGATTTAGATGTGGCTCATGCTCAATGTGAAGTTTTCTTAGAGTTTGTCTATGAAAACTATTTGAAGACCCACGGGGAACTCAGCAGAAAAAATTTAGAAGGGTACCACTGGCTCCATAGGAGTCAAAAAAAGGAGTCATAGCAATCAAATGAATCAAATGAATCTCTTGCCTGACATCTGCTAAATGGATGTCAGGTAAGAGATTCTAGTTAATGATGCCATCTAATTCTTCAGTTTCTTTGCTTGATTTGGACATATTAAGTCCTGAACTTAAGACTACATTTTGGGACAAAAGAGTAACCAGAAAATTCATGGCTTTCATTTAATTGTCATTTAGACAGAATGGGTTATTTGAAAATAAACTTTAAAGTAGGCTTGAATTAAATCGTTTTCTTATAATATTCCATGAGTGCTGCTTGGCTAAAGCAATTATTACATACCAATGAAGTCTTTATGTTGCCTTGATTATTAAATGAAGGTTTTCCTGTCAGTTAAATGCTTTTGAAATCAGGGTACATCTTGCAATCAATATGTACATTTAATGTTATGGAAATAGCATAATTTTTTCTATGTAAAAATATGATATTAAATTGATAGTGAGTTTTTGAAAGAAAAAGATGGTAATACAGCAAAACCCCTAGTGCCTGAGTACTCCACTCCCACCACCACATCAGAAACTGCATAGATTACAGTTTTATAATAAATTCTGACAGCCTGACCAAAGGACATTGGCCTTTTCAACTCTTATTTGGGCAATGATTGCATTTCTAAAATTCCAACAATTTAATTAGCAGGGACCAGCCATCAGATGAGGTGACAAGCTTGTCATTGGCCAAGCTGTCCAACAGAAATGGCTAGAGAGCCTGGCAGGTTCCCTTGGCTCTGCTGATGATTTTGGCGGCAGCCCTCTCAGGGAACCTGAATATCAGTGCCAGCCTAGTGTCCCCAGGCTCAGGGAGCAGGATAGGACAGGACAGCAGAGGTAGCCTGGGCTACAGAGCTTTCTTCATGTCAGAGAATGGAGTAACAGTGACAGATGGCCAGAAAGTGACCTGAACAGAACAAATCAGTTTTCTTAGATGCTGGGGACAACAAATGATTAAATGTAATTTCATATTTATTTAGACTCCTTAGGAACCTCTTCCCAGGTAAGGTTAACAATACCAGCAAAGCAAACGGTTTTATGTCCTTATACCCTAGGCCTGTCCCCACCTCTGAGTTGAACACTGTATCTCTTCTCTCCTGTATTGAGCATCTGTGAGAAACTGATGAGCCATAAGCCAAGGCTGTGCAGTCAGTGGTGAGAAAACGAGGAGAAAGAGGCCAGTAAGGAAGAGCTGTGTAACTGAGATAAAGGAAGCTCCTCATTGACCATCTGTCTCTCCCTGCTCCCCAGGTGAGATGCACCAATATGCTCAATCTGCTCCAGACTAACTGACATCCCGACACCTTCACTTGTTCCTGTCTATCTGCCCCTTCCAAATCTGTACATCAATGCCAGTCATGTGCTATGTCTGCCCATTCAATTCACTTTAAAATAGATGAGTACCTACTGTGCAGTAGACACAATGTAGGCCACATAGAATACCTAAAGATGACTCAGATAGATGTTCCCCTCAAAGAATTTACAACCACAAGGTGACAGTCATTGATATAAATACATAGGTGGTAGAATTAAAGAAATGTTATATGAGACATGCAGAATACAATAGAAGCACGTACTCATGCATTATTGCTATTAGGGAAAACTAGAAAAAATTGAATTTGATGAGGTATGAGAAGAGCAGAGGTCAACATATGGAGGCATATATGGGAGGAGGCAAATATCAATAGTGCTAAAAGGAAACGGTACATGGGAAGAGGCAAGACAAGCAAAGATGCAATGTGTGCCAAGGCTGGGAAATGAACTGTGGTCTGATCATGGAAGGTCTTGAATAACACTGAGAAAGCGAGGCATTGCTACATTATAATGGTCAGAAAAGATGAATACAAACCCCTTCCTATGCCTTGGGAAGACAGTTCCTCTGACATTGCAGATATTGGATCACAAATGCAAACCTTTAGACACAAAGACCAGTCCCATGGCTACTGCAAGAGCAGAGATGGAGAAGAGTGAGGACTAAACTTAGCAACAAGAACAGTAAAAAGAGGTAAACTTGAACATCATTGGGTCAAGGAAAGCAAGAGGCTTTGGTGAGTGAGGGCACAACTGAAATGACCTATTTAACCAGCAGGGAACACAGAATATGCCTCCTCACATATATGCTTCCACATGTCATATCATTTGTGCTGAAATTAAATGCTCCCAAAACTTATTTTACCATTTGGGAACACATCTTTGTCTTCTTCATTGGTAATCCCCAGAAATTCCCAGGGACTTTCTTATGTCCAAGAAACCAACCCTGTTTATTCCTAAGTAGCTACCACAACCAGAACTTATAAATGCCCTAGGATACAGTTTAGAGTGGAACCCTCAGCCTCCCTCTGGAGAACCAGTGCTTGAACCTGTAGTCAGGAAATCACAAAAGCCTCTGGCTCCTGTCTCAGACACTGCCACCAGTCCAACCCAAGTCACTGGGAAGCTTCCACATGTGAAAGATAGTGTCATCTTTTTTTACATGACAAAGTAAGCCCCAGACTCCAGGCATTATCACTCCCCTGAGCACCTATATTCACAGAACCCTGGGTTGGGACCTGGTCAGTACTTTTGCTTTTAGTCCCAGACCACATTTCTCTTTAGTCACACATCTTGGTAAAGAACCAACTTCTTTTTCTCCACTGGCACCAGCTCTGTCCTGATTGCCTTTTTCTGCGACTAAGTTTTAGTCAGAAACAATCCTACTTTTATAAATATCTATAACTTTGAATTCAGGTAGAAAGAATTGATCTTGATCCTTTTACTGCTTAAATACCCTCAGGATCCTCTTGCAAATTTGCCGTTCTCCTGCCTAGAAAACTTGTATTTACTGATAAAGATTCTTTGCTCAACCTGAAACTTCTCCTAGGCCCACCTATGCATCTCCCTGTGAAATCTGAACCCTGCTAGAGTCAATTTAACTAGGATCCTGCACCCTCCATTCCTGATTAGGTTACTAATTCTCTGCTATTCTTCAGGTGACAAGTGAGCTCCCTGGCCTGTCTTTGGCAAGAATCCTATCAGGGTGGTTTAGTCAGGACCCTTACCACCACCATGACTTATCCCTGATGTTTCCTCTCCATAATTTTCCATACTCTGAATTGCACCCTGATTTTTAGCTATAAATTCCTACTTGTCCATGTTATATTCAGAGTTAATTCAATGTCTCTCTTATTGCAAAAAACCTTTACAGTGCTCTCCATACCCATTGTGATGGTCCTGAATAAAGTCTACCTTACCACTTTAAACAAGTATCACTGCATACAAGGTCTATTCAGAAAAAATCCAGCCATTTTTAACATAACGAGAATAGTTTGTAACCTGACAGCCGAGAGAATGGACGGGAATGTGCATGTGTGAACAATAATGACTTCACTGTACTAGTCAGTGGGGGTGGTAGACCCCATTGAGTGAGCATGTGTACTGTGTGGCTGTCACATTCAAAATGACTAAGCGAGTAGCACAGTGAATCTGCATAGTTTCATTAAGCTTGAACATTCCCTCTGCAGAAACTATTCAGATGATTCAGAAGGCTTTCAGGGATGATGCAATGAGTGCAGCACAAATAAAAGTGTAGCACATTTAAAGATGGTCGAGAATCTGTTGAAAGTGATCCATGTTCTGGGAGGTCTGCAATAGGCAGAACACCTGAGGATGTTGAATGTGCACAGGCTGCAATCAACAAAGATTGGCAACTGACAGTGAGAGAACTAGAAGCTGATCTGCAAATTCCAAAAACTATTGTGTTTGAGATTTCAACACAGAATATTGGTATAAAATATGTCATGGCAAAATTCATTCCGTGGCTTCTGCTACCAGAAGAAGGAACATCATGCTACAGTTTCTAATGACTCAATTCAAACTGCTACCAATGAACCACATTTGGCACCCTGAGACTTCTGGCTTTTTCCAGAACTAAAATCACCTTTGAAAGGGAAGAGCTTTCAGACTGTAGAGAGATTAAGGAAAATATGACAGAGCAGCTGATGGCAATTCACACAAAGGATATTGCAGAGTGTTTTGAACCGTGGAAAAGATCATGGGAGAACTGTGTGAGGTCTCAAAGTGCTTACTTTGAAGAGGACTGAGGCATCATTGTCCTATGTAAAATGTTTCTTGGATCTTATACCTTCTTCAGTAAATATCTCTATTTTTCATATTATATGGATGGATATCTTCTGAATAGACCTTGTATATTTTTCTTTAACAATATCAATAACTTCTGTGGTTCCAGGGATAATAATCTGAAGATATTACACTGAAGTGAAGTTTGTTTCCCACACAAAGCATGTTTTCTAGTACATCTCTGGGGAGGGGTGAAGAGGGTACATTCCACTTTGAAAATTAGTACAAATAGGCGTAGGGAGGGAGATGGAAATAAGAAAAATCCCATTCAGTCCCAATTCAGGAATATGTGAGAAGCAGAATATACAGGGGTAAGTAGCAGTCAGACTTGTGTGCTTCGTAGTGACCCCACAATACTCCAGGCAGAAAATGCGGTGCTTAATAGGAAAGGTGAGAGCTAAAGGATTCTTGCACCGTATTCTGTTTGAAATTCTGGAGAAGACCAAAGGTCAGTGTGATAACAATTGTTATGATAACAATAACAGAATACCAAGAGAGCCAAGGAAAAATGATAACACAGAGGACATAAAGAGATCCAGGAAGGTTTTGGGCCAGCACACCAGTCTTTTGTTCTCATGTAACAAAAGAGACTAAGACAAAACTAAGCAGCCTAGCTGTAAGATACAGCTTTAGAGCCATGTTGACTTGACATATAGAACTAACTATAATAGGTTCCTAACCTGGCTTCCTCCATGTCTAATTTATTAATGCACCAGTTACAATTTATAGACATAAGACTCATTCCTAACTAACCTCATCCCTCCTACAGAAGATAGGGCCATCAGTCTTCCCGGACAATATTATTATGATGTTAATCTATTGTGTCGTGTGTCTCTCTTTCTGTACTTTATTAGTGAGGAGAATGAGGAAGGGGATGTGTTGGAAGGAGACATGCAAACATCTGTGATTTTGTTAAAAGGAGCAAGTCAGCTTTTAAGCTTAGGGATAAACTCTCATCCCTAAGCTTAAATTTTAAGCTAAGTATTAGCTCTCATTCCTTCTCAACCAAAATAGAAAATAAAGTCTATATTCTTTGTATACCTGAATGATAGAGCAAGAAAGATTATGACTCCATTCCACATTTTCCAGGAAAAAAACTAACCTCCATTTAACTAAAAATCTTGCCACAATGAGATTATTTCTTATTTTAATTGTGTTATATATTTATTTATTTTCCTTGGCAAAGAATGGTTATAAGAAAAGCCATGAACTGGGATGGGAAATGTAAGGGAAAGATCAGATGTGAGAGAGGGAAGGATCATGAGTTATGTTGAAATTGAGTTATATATCCAAAGTTCCTTTAAGAGGTTAAACCTAGCAAAGCAGATTAGCAAAGCTATCTGCATAGAGGTTATTGCCCAAAGCTATAAAAATGAATAAGACTGGCCTCAAAGAGGGGATAAAAAGAAAAGATAACTGTGTGGAACACTTTTATTTAAGGGGTAAATGGCAAAATATGAGTAAGGAAGAAAATAAAGAACAGCACTAAGGTGAAGACCATAAAAGCTCTAGAACCAAAGGAGAAGATAGTTCTGAGAGACAAGACCATATTGAAACCTTACTTACAGTCATTTCCTATCTTTTTAAGGACATAGAAGATGAAATTAGGTTATTTGCTGAAACTGAGGGATATAGTGTTGCTAATAGCATCTAGGGACAAAAATTTAAAAAGAGTAATAGAAGAATAAAAGGACTGCTGGAGAGTGGAGATGATGCAGTTGAAATTATAACACAAAGCTATAGGACATCAAATAAGAATGATTCTTGCTGGTTCCCTTAAAATCCACCAGGAAAATATCTTTATCAAGCTAAGTTTATTACAGTTCAGTAAGAAAGAAGAGCACCTTAATAGAGTCTTACCAGCATCTTGGAAAAGGAAAATTAAAAGAGGATGTAGAATTCTGGGTTACTTTTAGGCTGGTTGGGATTATGCAGTTATAACACACTAGCTTTGGAATGATGTGCACAGTAGGGCAAGGGTCTTGAAGCAAATCTTGGTTTCTCAGGAGCAAATATTTCCTGAAACAAAGCATAAGGTTACTTTGTGCTTTTTCTCAGAATTGTGTAACATAGGGACAGGAAAGTATACTCAGCAATTGTTTAGCATAGGAACAAGAAATTGTTTTGGATTCAGTTCTCATTTTATAAATTGCTCTGAGGATAACAAGAAAGGAGCTGCAGTAAGAGGAAAAATGTGGAATTATCAAGAGTTTAGAATTGACAAGTTGTGTAAAATACTGATGAAGATGGTGACTGTAGAGCCTGTTAAAAAGAACATAGTTGAAAGAAGCAGAGCATGGGGTCAGGAGGTGGATCAAGACAGGATAGGGTTCAAAGACTAATAGAAGAAGAAAAGAAGCAAAGGTTAAATTTTTTTTTAAATATTAGATTCAATGAGAATAATGATTTGAAAAGGTAAAATGACAAGAGGGTGAGTTGAGAAAGGATAACACCATATTTTTAAATATGAGGAATGAATCAATAATTTTGTGATACTTTTATAATAGGTTCCCCTAGTTACATCAACATTTATATAATAGCCTGAAATAAATCATTTTCTTGTACTTGCCCCCAATTTTCTGACTGGCAAATTCATTTTCATGCTTTAAAACCAGTCCAGTCTCATCTTGGTGGAGCTTTCTTGCCTTTCCCAGTTATCCCATCCAACCAATGAGATCATGCTCTGTCTAGATCTCCATACTGATTCCTGTCACAGTACAGTTTATATATGGAAAGGAAGAAAACTGCATAGCTCTTTAAAAGCAAAGCCAACTGTACACAATTCTGTTCCTAGGCAGGTGGTAAGATTTCATTGTGGAGAATCTTCTACTTAACAAAATAGGTTCACAGCACCCCCTCACACACACACCCATGCCTTTGACCTCCAGGGTATGATTGCGATGGTCAGTGAAGATGCAGAGCTCCACATCTGGATGTATTCAGGGAATAGAGAATAGAATAACCATGGCAGGCAGGACCCATGGAATATCAAGTCATTTGAATCATCAGAAAACTGGAGGGAGGTGAGAATGTAAGCCCATAGACTCTAAAACAACAACAACAACAACAACAAATCTTACTAAGGGTGATGGGCTTCCCTGGGATCTGTAATAAGTATCTGAATAATTTTTCTTAAATGACCAAGGAAAAGAGATCCCAGCTGCCATCTGGGATGTATGTGTGACTACATATACATCCCACTCACTATATGTCAGCGTATGTATGAAAAAAACTATGTAGATGCATGAAACACAAGATGTTATACAGTATTTTTAAATCATAGCTTGCTAGTAGTATAGTGATTCTTTATTATCTACAGTGTATAGCATACAGTAAGTGTTCAATACATATCTGTTAAATGAATGGATAAATATGTAATATATGCATTAAAAACAGCTTTATTTTATCAGGCAAAAGATCAGATAGTTTCTTGAGGTTATGAGAGAAGTTTCAAAAAGCAGATCAAGTCTTAAGTTTCATGTTCAAAAGAAATTCTACAATAGAAAAAAAGGCCCATATATTTACATGTCATGTTTTATCCTGAAAAATGTGAATAATAAAACTGGGATGACCATACTGAAGTTGTTGAGAGAAAGCAAAACACAAGGGAAATAAAATTCTTATGAAAGAACATAGATATTTGCAAAGATTATAGGGAATAAATAATGACCAGATTGGCAAGTTTAGGCTCAACAGTACAGGGTTACGTAGCTAATTATCCTTAGGTCATCTCTATAAGGCAGACAGCAGCAACACCTAAAGCAAGCAGAAACCAGAGACAAAAAAAAATTATTTTTATCAGGTTTAATGGATCTCTAATGTTTGGCAAGTCAGGAGTAGTGTCCAAAGCCTAATTTCCTATTTTAACACAGCAGTGAGGAAACCAAGACTGCAAAGGGAAGACCACTTTTAAAAATCAGAAAATTCTCTTCCAGCCTCCTTAGAATTATAAAGCCTTGTTGGTATTTCATTTTACTACCCACCTCTCTGCTATGAATGAATGAATTAATTAATTAAAAAGGAGGCATACATTTGCTGTTGTTTTTTAATAATGACCTTTTGGGGATTTTCAAGCAACACTGGAGACATTCTAGCAAATTAAGAATCATCATATTAGTAGTAAATTGCAATTTAAAAATAATACATAGCAACTTGAATTTCAAATAACTAAATCATGTTTTTCATACCAATGGAATCTAAAGAAATAAACCTTGCTTCTGAGGATTAAATTTACAGGTCATAGTTATAGTATTAAAGTACTCCTCCAGACTAAAGCAGAAAAATGAAGATTAAGGCAAGGTTTTTTTTTTTTCTTTATTTGTAGAATCAAGGCAAAGAGAATAAATTCAAGATGATAGAAAGTGTTGTCAGCAAAGTGCATCTGAGGCATGAGAATTACTTCAGGCCATAAAATTACTCCACATAAATATGTAACCTCAGTGCCAGCCTGCTGCTAAACATAGTAGGGAGAAACAGGCTAAATTTAAAAGTCAAAAACTATTTATTAAGGTTTTTTCATTATGCAGAGTTTACATAGCATGCACAGTATATAAAAGCCTGCCATGTAGATTAGTTTATGGAAAAATATGGTACTGAAGTAATTATTAGAATATCTAACGAGAAAGTACAAAATTTGTATTCTACTCTCCTGAAATAATCAACAGTGTTTCTACTTCTCATTTTTGAAAAAGGGCTTGTAATACTTGACACAAGATGATTTCTGAAAAGTGCTTTTAGAATCAGTGTAAAAAGATTGCTCTTAGATACAAAGTATTAAACATTTTTTTTCTTTCTCTTCTTATTGTAAAAAAGGGCTCCATCCAGCGGATCAAGTCATTTTCAAAGCCAAACAAATTGCTTATTTTCTACCCTTTTTTCCCAGAAGATTTCTAAGCAAATTTTCAGAAACCATTTGTCCTTGATTCTAACAAAAGAACCTTTCCTCACCATCCTCATAGTTACTGTTCATGTGTGAGACTGACTTTGTACTTTTACTACTTTTATGCTCATTGTTACAGATATCCTAAAACAAAATGAAGTACTTGATTAGTAACTGTAGAAATAAATGAAGACTGGTAAAATCAGAATAAACAAGGCTATCTATGTTTTCAAAGTTAACTATAGAAGAAAGCAAGCCACCATCACTTGAATTTTGCAGAAACTCAAAGATGGACAGAGAGGTGAGAAAGCTTGATAGTGAAAAAAAGAAAGGAAGAAAGCTCTGGTTATGACCTGATTGGAGGCTGCTGGCATTGGGTTGTTGGAAGGAGCAATACTAAAATAAAAGAAGGGCCTCAAATGTAATTGGTTTAGGGAGCACATTTGGCTTTCTCATGTCAGTTCTGAATTGGAAGTAGAAGCAAAAACAAACAAACAAAAAAACAGGGAAGCTAGCAAGGCCTGATCATGCCTTATACATTGTAGGACAATTGCTGGAGAGGTTGTATTTGGGTGTCCCAGGCTATTTGCTGAGAGTTGTGGATCATAGTTTTATTGTCATATATCATATGGTCTGGCTGCTTTCTGTTTGTATATTCAGTCTCTCATTCCCATTTTGGTCAGTATATTAGTTGTGAGAGGTTAACCAATTCCTGAAAGGCTAGAGATCCAACCATGGTTCATCACTCATAGATTGTGCAGCTACCTTTATAACTGCCCAGCAAGATTATCTTGACATTTTTCTTATATCATCACAGTGATCATTTGGTGAGAGAACAGCCATTCTGGGCAGAATGCAGAGGATCAACACAACAACTATTATGACCAAAACAACAAAATAAGAACAATTAATAGTTTCTATAAAATGTATGAAACCAGGAATTCCAATCACCCAACACAGGTCAAGAACAAATACTGTAGACCATGAGGATAAACGAGAGAGACAAGTTGTTTTTTTAATTATAATCATATATAACCTGTTCTTCTATGTTCTACCATTGATTCAAGTAGAGCAACAATTAGTAATGGCACATACGCCACTATGACTAGCCAACAAGAACTATAGGGCAATGTGGTTGTTCATTAGTACTTGTGCCAATGAAATGAGAATGATTTGTATTGCATCTAAAGCAGAGATGGTATCATTAATAATTTCTGCCAAAATTAGTGATAACTTTCTTACATAATGTCTTTCCATTTATATGATTCCCACAGGTGGGAACACTGCTCTAGTTGTTTGCATAGACAATGAGTCAGTAATTCCTCCAGTAGAGTAGCTGAATAACCAAGGATGGCATTGTTTTAGAGCTTGTGTCTGAGTCAGAATTTCCTTGTTGACTTATAGAATTAGACTCTATGCACAAACAAGTCTCAGAGTACTACTTCTAAAATGTGTCAAGTGCTGGTTTGAGACAAACAGGGCCAGATATCCTGGACACAAAGGAGGTGGTATCCAGTAGGGACAACACATGGAGAGCCAGAAGAAAAAGAAGTGGTTCATGGTGGAAGGTCAGAATCAAGATCTTACATTAGCTGTTTTACATATGTGAATCTCTGTTAGTCTCTTATAGGTGGCACATACTTGATCACCACCTTACAAAGATTATTGAGTCCAAATTTAGAATAACCTTGGTTTTTATCAGCAGATTGTAAAGTCCTTTTTTATATATATAAGGGAAGGACACAGCAAAGTTACAGCTTGATTTGTTTACAGTCATTTGTCCATGTTTAAGGTGCAAGTGCTAATGTCATTGGTCATAATTTCCTGTGATCTGATTTGATGAAACCACAATTTAACAGAGATCTTGTCATGTGGATACAGTGATGGATGAAATGCCAACAGACAGTAAGATTAAAGGCAGTGACTACTTTTTAAAGGTAATTTAGCATTGGCATTAGGATGATTCAGTTTTGATCTAATAATTATGACAAAGAGGAAATAAAAGAGAAAGGGAGTTATTATAGGTGGATAAAAACCAATGATCTATAGAAAATGGGGATGTTTATAAGAAAGCAGTGAAAAGCAAAACAGAAGTTGTTTAGAGATTCTGGTCCAATATCTTGGGTGACTCTACCCACTCCCTGAGATCATTGACTACATCTGAAGATCAGTTGCTTCTAGATGATCTCTGAGAATCTTGTTTCAGGTTGCCTGTTGGAGTAGACTTTTAATTGTGTAGAATTATGATTATGTCTTTAGTTGTAAAATGTGGAACCCAAGAATTGATTTGATGAAGTGACTCTGCTATATGTGTTGTTAACAATACCTAATATGCTTCCTACCATGAGATTCAAGAGAAGTTTTCTTCTAATGTCTCTTCCAATAGACAGAGTTACCTAGTTGAAAATCATGAAGAGGCTCTTTGGGAAGAAATGGCAAGGTGGCCATAACCTTTTGGTGATGAGAGTAAGTATAGTATCTGAGTCCTTTATAATATTTTACTGTGCCTATTTACAGAAGAATGAGTCTAGCATCAAAAGTGAAATTTTTCAATGTATGAGTTACTAGTGCATGTAGGGATCACCAACGTGTTCCTTGTAGAGAGGACAGCTATAAAGGCGATGGGGCATACCACTGGCCATGAAAGTGGCAGGGTTTATGAAAGCTTTGTTAATTTTAAATTATAAATGACATTAGTTCTTTCAACCATTTCAGAAGATTGTAGGTGAAAAAGGTAGCAGAGTTTCTCAAGAAGGGATAATAACTTACTGAGTTATTTTATAATAATTTCTATGAAATGTGTTTATTGGTCACTTGATATAAAGGTTAGTATAACCCAGGTTGAAAACACAAAGTTTAGCAGCACTTTAGCAATGGTAAGGGTTATAACTTTTGACCAGGAAATGTTTCAACATGTCCTGAAAATAGACATATAAAAACTATAAATATTCAACTCCTAGGGAGGATGGAAGCTGGATAAAATTCATCTGACAGTGTTCAAGAGCACTTAAGACTTAATTCCCAAGATTTTATTTTTGATAGGTAACACATGACCTTCAGCTATCTTTTTAAAGTTTCCCATCAATGTTGATTTAAGATAATAATAAACCAATTTCTCGGTATTGTATTAAGTTGTTTCATGGCTAAAGGTAACTAATATCCATTTGAAATCATCTGATATTACCAAGTAGCAAACTTGAGAGTGCCAGAGATGATGTGAGTGAACTGTACATCCATGTATTTTCTCTTCTTGTTTATTCAAATCAGGGGATAGATGTTGATGTTTTATAATGACCTTTTTGAATTCCATTCTTTGAAGGTTTAATTAAGATCATCACGTTGGTTAAAACTGCTTATCTGGCACCAAAATCTATTAGGGCATTTCCTTCAGCTTTTCTATTACCTCTTTTGACATAGGCCTCAATATTTATAATAGCCACCTCTCTAGTAAGTAGGAGTGCTTTTAAAGTTCCTTGTTATTTATTTTTTATTAGGATTTCAGCAGAAATGAGAAATCCTCTTTGTTACCAAAATATTCCACAGTCTCATACTATTCCAAAAACTTACCTCTTATTTGAATAAATGTTTACTCTCTAGAGTTTGGATAGTTCACAAGCTCCAGAGTATAATAAATTCTGCCACCTGATCTGATTTTACTTCATATTGCAGACCATATTCTAAAAGAGAACTTAAAATAATGACAGCATATTCTGCTTCATAACCTCCAGCTTCAATTTTAAGGTAGGATCGATCCATCAACAAATAATATTAGGTCAGAGTTCTCCAAGGGAGTCTCTAATAAAGCTAAATGAGGTACATAAAATCCCCTCACTGAGGTCAATGTGAGATTCCCTTTCTTCTAATTGAGGCAGGAAAGTGGCAATGTACATGATGTTACAACAATGAATAATAATGTTAGAAGGTAAAAGTAACAAATCTCAAGAGGTTAATTGGCTTTCTGAAAATTATTGTATATTCAGACAGTAGTAATGTCTTCACTTTGTGAGGAACAGAGCAGGGAACCTAGAACCAGCTCAACAGAAGCATGATTAAATTTGTTTAGTGCTAGCCATCACTCTAAGACAAGATGACCTTTGCAAGCAGGTCAAGATTGAGACTATAAATTATGATTTGAATGGTTTCCATCAACTTGAGTTAAAATCACAGGCCTTATCCATATTACTCATTTATAAATAGACAGAAGTCTATTTATATTTAGAAATGCAGTTAAATTTTATTCCCACCCCCAAAAGATATGTTGAAATCTTAACCCCCATAGTTCAGAATGTAACCTGATTTTGCAATAAGGTTATTGTAAATATAATTAGTTAAGATGAGGTCATACTGGAATCAAGTGGGCCCTTAATCCAATATAACTGGTGAGAACATGGCCATGGACAATGGAGGCAGAGACTGGAGTGGTGCATCGATAAGCCAAGGAATGCCCAAGCTGGCTAGCAAACCACAGAGGCCAGGAATAGGCAAAGGAGGGTTCTCCCCTACAGGCTTCAGAGGGCACACGGCTCAGCCAATACTGATTGCAGACTTCCAGCCTTCAGAACTGTGAGACAATTTCTGTTGTTTTAAGCCACATAGTTATGGTACTTTGCTATGGCAGCCATAAGAAATCAATACAGATCCCCAGGGGAGGAAAATGTTAATGAATATCCTTCAAATTTCAGATCTGTTCATGTTTGGGCTCTGAAAGGAGAGAATCTCTTACTGAGGACTTGGTCAATTCATGAATAGGTATCATAATTCAGAAAAAAATGGTACCCATTGACTATTAATATCTAGTTAAACTTAGAAACCTTCTCAATTATCATTTTATGAAGTACCTAGGATGAGTTTGCATAATCTATATCAGGAGAGAAAGTGTTTTTCTCTCCTTAGATAAGTCATGTCTTACATAGGGAGGCAAATGGAGGAGAAGGGGGAGGGCTTATTAAGGAAGTGAATTTAATTTGTAGTTACTGTGTTGGTCAAATTGATCATTAGATTTGACTAAAGAATCTTTTGGTGGAAGAATTTTTAGTTTAGAACTTGATTTGAAATACTTAATAATACTGAATTGTGCACTTAAAGATTTGTTGAGGGTTGCCCTGACCAATGTGGCTGAGTTAGTCAGATGTCAACCCACAAAGCAAAAGGTCACCAGTTTGATTCCCGGTCAGGGCACGTGCTTGGGTTGTTCGTTGGTTCCTGGTTGGGGCATGTGCGAGAGGCAACTGATCTCTTATCTCTCTCTCTTGCTCTAAAAATAATTAAATTAAAATCTGTTTTAAAAGTAAAATTTAAAAAGAAATTTTTTAAGATTTGTTGAACATAGAGCTTAAGTGATTTCACCACAATACAAATAAAATAAAATTGTAATTAACTTTACTGTCAGAACTGAAAGGTCACTTTCTCAATTACCATTTATGATCATGGAGTTTGGAATTTATTCAAGAATTATTTAACATCAAACAAGTACTACTTTCTGGGAGTAAATGTAGTATCTAAATATGAACCCCTATAACTTGCTTTTTAAAATTTTTAGCCTGTTTTGTTTTGATTAACAATGCTTTTCTACATCACCAAACATTTGTATCTATATCATAATCTACTTTTTTGCTATAAAGTTTATATTTAAGAATAGGAAGAGTGTTCAAAATGACAACAGAGTATGTGGAGCCTCCATGGGTCTTGAGCAAGAATTTTAGAGATGCTGACTGTGACTTGCATGACAGAATGTACATTCAGTTTTCAGAACATTCAATTCTGGGTCTACTTGGTGGATTTTAAGGTTATACTTCCATGATCAACCTCAAGGCTAATTTATTAAAGATTTATTTTGTTTATAAAAATAATTTGATTCTGAAGCTTCTGCATAAAATTTTGTAAAAATACTGCTTATTGGGCCTGAGAAATTGTATTCCCTTTTTTTATAAGGTGCCTCTCAATGGACAATTTTGTTGCAGTCAAATGCTCTCCAGAGTGGTCTTTGAAGGTTTAAATAATCCTTAGTGAAATTATACCATTTGCAAATATACTTGTAAAAATAAAGTACATATTAGTGCAGAAGTTTTTCCTAAAAGAGCAAAGGGGTTAGACATAAATGACCCAACAAGAGCTGGCAATAGTTTGCCAAGAGTAATACTTATGCACCTTGTATCTTGGGTTTATAACCTGTTGGTTGACCATTTCTGATTGAAGATCCAACAATTTGTGTCCTCCCAGCCATGTTCTGGGGTTTTTCACAATGGTGTTTCTCTAAAGATGGTTGTTAGTTGTTCTTTTTTCTAAGATTTTGTTTATTTATTTTTAGAGAGAAAGGAAGGAAGGGAGAAAGAAAGGGAGAGAAACATCCATATGAAAGAGAAACATAGATTGCCTGTCTTTCCTACATGCTGTGACAAGGGACAAAACCCACAATCCAGGCATGTGCTCTTTCCAGTGGCCCAAGTGACTGAGCCACACTGATCAGGGCTAGTTGTCCTTCTTTCAAGAGGAACTGAAGTTAAGAACAACTTAAGCTGCCATCTTGATGACCTCGCTGCCAAAAAATTTGCTTTTTGAATGAGCCATTGATCAGAATTTTCATTAACATTTATCAGTTTTTCCAACCGCATTAGTCTAAATAAAAGAGGACTTACTATAAATGTGACATGGGCAATTATTATGCAATTATATAAAATTCCATGTGATTTTAATAATTAATGATGTGAGTAAAGGGATAATAAGTTAGTAAGATTACTTTTCTGTAAAATGCACACTATTCAACAATGTCAACATTTTATTACTATAACTACTACGTAAAAGCAGGAAAGCAAAAGGTGCAGTTAGGTTTAAACAAAAGAGTATTTTCCAGTACAATAAAACTGAGTTGAATTTAGTAGTCTCAAAGATCTCATTTAGCCCCTCAACTTTGATGGATAGCTCACCTTTGTGTAAAGTTTAATATGTGCCAGGCATAAGTCTAAACACTTTAAAAAGGTAAACTTCTTTAATGTGATTCTAATAATGTTTATTCAGTGCCTGCTACGTGCTGGATCCATTTACAATTAATACCTCTTTAATCCCCAAAACAACCCAGTAAAGTGGCTATTTATTATACTCTTTTTTAAATGACAAGTGGAATTTGGGAAAGATTAAGCACCTTGACTCAAAGCTAATTCTCCTATTTCACCAGCCTGCTGTTGCTCCCTTGCTGGTGAGTGCAGGGAAAGGAGTGAGTGGAATTTCAAGGCTGGGGAGAGGGACCAGGAGGCCAAATAAGGCAGCATCCTGGGGCTCTGAAACCAGAGCAAGAGACTTGTCTCCAATTTAAGGGATGAGGCTGTGTCACTTAATCTACAAAAGGGTCATCCTAAATCAAAATCAAATTAGTAAACCATGGGTTCCAGGGCCAAGAAGCTTAGGAGGAAGCTGAGGAAGCTGAGGAACCAAACCGCAGCAAGAAAAATCTAAAGTAGCCAAACTGAAGAGTTATTTGACTAAAAAGCTAAAGGTGCTGTGGTCACAGAGGGCCACAACTGGCCCAATTAAGAAGGAGGTACCCCCATAATTGGCAAGTGACCAGCTGCCTCCATTTTTATCAGTCCTAGCAGTGCACCCCTAGATGGGGAGGAATTAAATCAGACTGCAGAGGTATAGGGCACAAAATAGAGGGACAGGGACATAGGGGCAGCAGTGCTGAAAGGAAGAGTAAAGGCTTAGGAACTTTCTGTGCTCTGTTACTCCATAAAGATGTGATTTTGGCAAAAGCTATTTAAACGTTCTGAGCTTTAGTCTCTTCATCTATAAAATAAAAATAATTAAAACCAAACAAGGATTTTTTCATCCAACGTAAAATAATTACATTGTCTGTAAGTAATAATTAGAGCAATGAATCTCCTTGTTCCATCGCTGACCAGCAGCGTACTCCTGATTGGGCTGCATCAACACAGTGCTATAGAAGCTGCCTGCTTTATTGTAGGAAATAAAGTTAACAGGACCTACACTGTAATAGAAATCATTGGTAGCTGTTATTCCTGTGGTTTTTATACCAAAAGGACCACATGGAAATAGAGAAGATATCTCTAGTGAGTAATTCTCTCCTAAACTGATGGGTAATCAAACTGTTTCTCCCAATTAACTAAACCTAATCCAAGTCTAACAAAATTCATCTTGACTTTTTTTTTTAAAAGATTTTATTCATTATTTTTAGAGAGAAGGGCAGGGAGAGAGGAAGAAAGGGAGAGAAACATCCATGTACGGTTGCGTTTCACCTGTCTCCAGCTACAGGCCTGGCTGGAGACCTGGCTGGCAACCTGTAGACTCTTTTTTTAAGAGACAAAACTTTCCACTGCTTTGTGCTTTTATAGGTATCAAAATTATAGTATGAGCCCTGGCTGGTAGCACAGTGGATAAGGCCCTGGCCTGCAAACCCAAAGGTCGCAGGTTCGATTCCCCAGCCAGGGCACATAACCAGGTTGCAAACCAGGTCTCTGGTCAGGTCTGTGGCTGGAGGCAGGTGAAATGCAACCATACATTGATGTCTCTCTCCCTCTCTGCCTCTCTCCCTTCCCCTCTTTCTAAAAATAATGAAATAAAATCTTTTTAAAAATTTAGAGTATGGTTTGGATATATGTTGGCCAAATTGATTTGCTTTCCCCTTGAGTTCTATGCCTGTTTTATACATAAGGAAATCAGTGGGGGAGGGGGTGTCTCAAGAAGGGGTATTTTTGATATAATAATATTTCTAGTACAGTTAGCCAATGTTCCTGGACTCTAGATACTAGGTGATGTAGGGACTTTTATGGTTTATTATTAACTAATTTTTTTGTTGTTCTGTGTGAGTTCCTATAGATGTGCAATGCAGTAATGCAATATATTTTTGCCTATAGTAATTTCATCCAAAGAAATATAACTATCTTTCAAAAGGGAAAGGAGGAAGAAGTGGAAATAAAGAGAAAAACAAAAAATAATAATAAAGGGGATCAGCATGATGCGATCAATTTTGGTACTGATTTAGAAGTACAGTATATATATATATATATATATATATATATATATATATATACACATACACACACACACACACATATATACACACACACACACTCTCACTTCCCTACCTCTACTACCACCCCTTGCCATTTATATATAATAATAGCACAAAATATTTAAAACAAATACTGTTTGGGTATCAGCTATGTATCATTGTAACATCAAAAAACAAACAGAAGAAAAACTGCAGCTGCTAACAGTCTGTTCTGAATCTGACATAGCAACAGGACAGCTTACAAAACAAAGACATAGCCAATCATGCCACGCTAATTATCTCATATCAGCAAATACCTTTGAAAATGTTAGTGCTTTAATTTCTTTGTCTACTAAAGAACACTAAAACATAATAAATATTAGCCATGACCTTCTTTTGGTTGCTAAATGCCATATATTTTACTTAATCTAAGGGCTTTCACAGATGGTATCTTTGCTTAGAATATTCTCTTTTACCTTCCTACCTCTACTGCCACCCCTCGCTTCCCAGCCTTTGCTGGTTCATTCCTATTCAAGTTTCTAACTTAAGCTTAAGGGTCCCTTTTACAGAAAGGGGTTCCTGACCCTCTACATTGGGTGCGGTTCCATGTACATATGCTCTCATAGTAGCCTATACTTCTTTCACTCATCTCACGATTGAGTTTTTAAAATGCCTGTCTTCTCCTGCTCCTTCCCTTATTCATTCCAATGAACCCATCCCTTACATCATGAACAACGGAAGATCCTGCCTATCACTGTACACCTAGGATAGCGCAAGACACACAACACTCAATAAATATTGATTGTTGAATGGCTGAACGAATAGACAAATGAATGAGTGATAAGTAGGGCAGACTGAAGAAATGAATCACACAAATATCCTGCTAAAGATAGTGTATTAATCTGGGTAACACTATCTTTGACAAAAAAAAAAAAAACCCTACCAAAATGACAATGCTCTAATACAGGGAGAGTTGGTCACTTGCCCACAAAGTAATTTAATGCAGGTGTTCCTACTTGTAAGAGGGGATCACCTCTTTGCTGAGTCAGAGCCCAGAGCCCCTCTGTCTTGGGAAGGGAGGTGAAGGGGACAGCAGAAAAACCTCATTTACTTCTTAGAAGTCCCAGCCTGGGAGGACAAAGATCACTTCTGTTCACAATTTACTGCACATCAGGAAACAAGGAGGAGGCCTTTTCTGGGCACTCTCCTCCCAATGACAACAGTACATGTGGAAAAGTGATTCCAAATTTTTAGTGGACAGCTAACATATGATTAACATAATCATATAATTAGTCAATCCAGATAATTCAAGTTAAAACAACCCTTCCTACCAAAAACATAGGAATGCAAATCACTAGTTAATTACAAAACCTTCTGCTTCATTTTGTATGTAAAATTATAGTCCAAATAACACTTTTCTAATACAGATATCTTGAATTATTAAAAGTAAAGCACACAAAGCTCTCTTTGGTTTCCTTGGAGTTATTATGGCTTTATTGTGTTGTTGTCATAGCTTTACTTAACGGTGTGTCAAAATTTTACATATAGCAAAAAATGATCTAAATGTTTTCAATGTTGCTTTGGCTGCCAATGTTTTCTTCTAATCACCAACTCTACCCTTATTTAATTTTCAGTGTTTTAACCTCAGGTAGCATGACTACATACCTAGAAATAGCTTTGTAAAAATATTTTGAAGTATAAAGTATAAATAATTTAAAGTAGAATGACACTGTACTTTAAACTATATAACTCAGTATAATTTATGCTGAAGAAATAATACAAAGATTCCTAATTGATTTGAGTGAATTTTTGTCACATCTAAAAATAAGAAATTCCTAGTTAATCTCTTTGGATGTTTTATAAGCACAAAATATTACTTAAATAACAAGTGTATGCCCACTGCCAAGTGGAATAAACAAGAAAAGACTGAAATTAACAGTCAAGTGAAAATTATTGAAGATTGTAGTCTCTACTTGGAGGGACTATAGGGAAATGGAGTGTTATTTTAATGCAAATGTCATAAAATTATATTTTCAAAAAGATAATATTCTTGTGAGATCACATTGATTTAATACATCAAACAGTAGGTGCTGACCATCAAAAGTAGGTGATAGTAATTCTATAAAGGTTGCTACTATGATGACTGTTTCTGCTATTCTGAATAATCACTATGCCCCCATCCAGTGGGTGATGATTCAGTGAAGTAGTTATTCATGTCACCGCTGGTGACCTGTCACACACTCTCTATCTCAGGGAGTGAATGATTATGCTCTTCAGGCAAAGGCAGTTTGGTTGACCTAATCATTTATGTGGCCTTTATTTTTCTTCCAGACAAGTGAGTTATTAACTTAAGGGTTAAGTGATATTGGGGAAAATGTTCATTGGAAGGCTACACTGCTACAAAAGCGCTTTCTAGCATGAGTTCTATTTAGGATGACAATGACATCAAAATTGGTTAAATGTTGTGGTTAGGTTTTATAATACCACTGGTATTCCAGTGATTGCTCAAAGGGATCTATTTGTATCAGCTTGAAAGGAATCAGAGTTATCCAGGCAATTTCCATCCTTGGGAGAGTGGACAGCCATTTTCATCAACCTGCTCAGTTTCATACTTTTACCTCTCAGGCAGTGGCATTGGTTTTCCTTTGGGGTAGCCTTTGACATAAATCGGACCAACCAGACTTGTCCACCTAAGATTTTTAAGCCTGCGTTGATAATCTTAACAAATAAAATTGAATGGAGATAATTCTTCTTGATCTTCCTAAGGGGGCTTAATAAGGAAATAGTCTTTTAGTTCCTGTACTCAGGAGGACCCCTGGTACTTGAGGCCCACTGTTGAAATTTTTCTTCCATTTTGAACTACTCATATCGTTTCAATAAAGTCACATTTTGCTTAAGTTAGCTGGAATCAGTTTGTGTAGCTTGGAAACCAAGGAATTGACCATAAAAAGACTCTAAAATTTGTGGTTAAATAGCCACCCAAAGACATAAGATTTCCAGGATTCAACTTAATATCATTTGTACAGCTTTAAGAGTTAAACGGTTCTACCAAATAGAAGTATATGAAGGAAAATGTGTCAAGTTCAAAGAATTTACAATTATGTTAAGAGCCAAAGAAATGCCAAATTTAGTCATGTCACCTTCATGAGAATAAATAAAGATTTCCATGAGCAGAGCAGGAAAGTAAGTCAACTACATGGACGAGGAGATTAAATTCTTTATATTATGAAGTCCTCCTAATAAATGGTGTTGCAAACAAGAATTCAGTCATCACCTTAGCTAATGAATTTAGCCATTACATATGTAAAAAGGTATCCCTAAAATGTCTTAAAATTTTATAAGTGTTTCTATAATGGGTAAATATAGTTTGAACCCAGGAATATTTAGAACTAATTTTTAAAATATTTTGGAGGCTTATATCTATAATAAAATAATAGTAAGTCATAATAATAATATAATTATGATCTGGGACTCTACATATTTTACATATTATGTACTTCCACTATTTCAGAGAATTTGACCTATTATATAGTCATTTTGGAATTCTATTTTAAAATATATAAATATGTAATTTAGACTGGTAATTTTAAGTAAAAATTTTTCAGCTTATATATTGTCAGAGTATTTAAAAGAACTTGACTGTCACTATTTGAAATTTAATTTGTTATGTTTAAAAGAGTTACTCTAGAATTTAGAGAGATTTTTTTATTAAACCTGACAACAGAAACAACTAAAAGGAAATTAGAAATGTTAAATCTATAATTGTAAAAAAAAATCTATAATTGTGATTTAAAATGTCTTCAGATGTTCAACTTGCTTTGTGTAGGGGGCTATTACTCCAAAAATTTTTTAAATTGCACATGAAATTTGACTAATTAATAAATAGGATAAAATCTGTAAGCTGAATATATGTTTTGGCAGTTGTAATTTTAATAAATAGAATATTATTTTAATGTTCAAAACAACACCCCTAAAAAAGTCACATTGACAGAATATAGAGAAATATATGGTAGCAGGATAGATAGTTCAAATGTGAGGCCCTGAATACTTTAAACTATTAACCTTTAAAATTTTTTATTATTATTATACTTTTTTTCTTTTTCTACCCCAGTCAAACAAATACTTGATCCAGTTTTCATTGCCTGCCTGACAGAGAGCCAGCAGGGTAGGAAGGAAGGGCAAAAATCCCAAAGAAGCCCTAGTGGCACAGTGGATAAGGCACCGACCTGCGAACCCAAAGGTTGCTGGTTCAATTCCCCAGCCAGGGCACAAGCAACCAAGTTGTAAGCCAGGACTCCAGCCAGGTCTGTAGCTGGAGGCAGGTGAAAGGCAACCATACCTTGATGGCTTGTCTCCCTCTCTGCCTCTCTCCCTTCCCCTTTCTATAAAAATGATAAATAAAATCTTTTTTAAAAATTAAAAAAAAAAAAAAATCCCAAAGAGTTTAGGCATCTCCCAGGTCTTTGATTCCAAAGACCTAGTCCCTAAACCTGAGAGATGAGTAGAGTGTAGACAAAGTATCTGGGCAAGAATCATGAAAGGATAACAATTTCCCTAAAACAAGAATAACTTCCCAGGATTTTAGGGACTAGGTAAAATAATGGGAATAGAGCAGTGTAAGGTCTAAATACAGAGGGGACATCCTAAGCAAAGCCTCGAGGAGAGTGAAAGGCTTCAGTAATGAAAGGCCTACCTTTGTGCAATCTAGGCAGCCTTGCAGAAATTCCCATACTCCCCTCCCACCTGCAACAGAGAACCCCTGGATTTGAAGAGTTCTGCGGAGGAAAAGGACTGATTCTCAATAGTGACCTAGATTTCAAAATAGATGATGCAATGAGCAGATGTTCTCATCCCCACTTCAAACTTCAGCATGGAAGATTCTAGAACTCTGGGGTGGGGGTAGGACGATCCAGAAAGTTGAGAGTACATGGTAAACTAGGGCTAAAGTTGTTCACCAACCTAATGAGATGAAGGCTTAAAATAGAAATTGAATTAGAGAAAGGAAAGGGAAGAAAAGGTTGGTGGGTGGAGAGGGGAAGGAGACTAAGAAAGTATAAGGGACTTTTACATCTGTAAAATACATGGATCTAGTTATTCTAAACTACCACTTCCTGATGCAAAATATCTTTTACATGCTAAATGAACTACTATAAACTTTTTATAAATATGTACCGGACTTACAAGAAAGCAAAGGAAATCCCCAGCTTGCCTTGCCCCCAAAAAGAGAGAATCAAGCTGTAATTAGAGTGATCAGCAGTTCTTAGAGTTGTAGATGCCCCTGGGTTAATGGCCAGACTGGGAACAAGCCATTAAAGACTTGGCTTGCATAACCTGGAGTCATGGGATTAGATTCCTTGCATAAAGTGAAGGCCCCTGAAGGCTGATCACAATTTAAATAAAGAGATAGGCTAGAAAACCAAATATGACTGATGATGAAGAGAGAAACAAAAGATAATTTATCTATCAGGGTCTCAGCTGAGCTCCATGTAAAAAAGCAAAAATAATAATAATAAAGAAAAAAGTTTGCCTTGGACATCAGAGCCATAGGCCTAACCTCACATGGATTTGGAGTGTGAATAGATATTACCTAGTTCAGGAAACCCCAGGCTAATAAGATGAAGCTGTGACAGGTTTGCCCCAATGCAGGATATCTAGCAAAATAGAGTGCAAATCTTCTGTAGAGCACAGGTGAATCAACTATGGCTAGAAAGCCAGATTTGTTCTTGTACTACCTGTAAGCTCAGAATGGTTAAAGAATTAAGAGAATATTTCATGACACATGAAAATTATATGAAATTCAAATTTCAGTCTCTAAAAGTAAAACTGTATGGAAATAGCTACACTTATGTGCACACATGTTGCCCATGGCTGTTTTCATGCTACAACAGGAGTAGTAATGTGGACTAGATGTGACAGACCCTGTGCATGGCACCCTCATGGCTTCTTACTGCTGTTCAGCACGCTACACATCACAATGATGAAGTCATAGATTGGCAGCATTTTGAGTGTCACATATATCAGCATACCACCACATGTTATTACATTATTTTTTATTATGGCACACCCCACATGTTAAAACAAATAAAAAGGAAAATGAAAAGTAGACTCTGAGTATCACACTTTTAAGACACAATGGAATGTGGATTAGTTTCTTATCTAATTAAACTGCAAACCATTATACTATTGCTATAAAAACACAATATAGGTTAATATTACCAGACTAAATAATGATCACACGATTGCCGATGGATAGTATTCCCAAAACAGTCAGGAAAACTAGAAAATGTAAAACAAATATCTCATTAAAGCCGATTTTTCCCACAAGGATTAAAAACCAAAATGAAGCTGCAATCAAAGAAACTTTGTAAGTGCCTCAGTTTTTATCCAAGCAAAAAAAAATACTGTTTACCAATTGTGAGTTAATTAAATCATATTTAATCACAGCAGCCAAGAAACAGTGTCCAGAGAAAATAAACTTGTTTGAATTAGACTTTCTGTTTCTCAAAGACTTGAAGACATGAGAAGCAACATCAATAATCAACTTTAAAACATCAAAATCATCTTAAAATGAGTTTTAATGGGTTTCCTTGGCTCCTGATGAGTTGACAGATGTTACCAATATAGTTCAGTTGTGTTACCTGAGGATTCAATACTGAGTTTGAAATGACAAAATAGCCTCTATGAATGGTCTGAATAAAACTACTATAGTTAAACCCTGGCTGGTGTGGTTCAGTGGATTGAATGCCAGCCTTTGCAGAACCAAAGGGACGCAGGTTTTATTTTCAGGCAGGGCACGTGCCTGAGCTGCAGGCCAGGTCCCCAGTTGGGACATGCAAAGGCACCACACGTTGATGTTTCTCTACCTCTCTCTCCCCCTGCCCCACTCTCTAAACATAAGTAAATAATATTTTTTTTAAACTACAGTTAAGAACATTTCAAAGAATATAACAAAACAAAACAAAACATGAATTCAGTACACCTGAGGTGAATCAACTAAGCTATGTTACAACTGATGGTAGAAAAAATAAGTGTACAGCAGGGAAAAAAAAGTGTAGTTGAATAACTGACAAATATTATGAAAATATGAGTCACTTAAAGCCAATGTTATATGGTGTATTTTTACATTATTTATGGAAATTATTGACATTTGTCATGTATTAGTAAGCCTATGGTGTCAATGGTGAACTTCTTTTGCTTTTATGGGACTTGACCATTTTTAGTTCCATGGATTTTTGTTGTTGTTTTTTTTTTTTTCTTTCCCAAAAATAAAAACTGAATATCCTGACTTGTCATACCATACGTTAGTGCAAATAACTTAGCAGGGGTGCAGTTTTATTGTGATTCTCTTTTTTTAAGTTCAGATCTGAGAATGAATTTTTTCTGAATGAGAAGACCTGTCCTCAATTACTATCACTGAACACCGATGACTTTGGAAATTAGCTTTTACTGCCCTCCGCATTAGTCAATTTCTTTGTGTTGCATGCGACAGAAACCTAATTTGAACTAGCTTGACCAAAAGGGGAAATTCAACACAATGCTCAGGATGGGTGTGGTTGCACCTCAGAGACAAATGTGGCTAGAGACTAGAATACCACAGGTCTCTTTGCTCCCATTTATCCTTCTCTCTGAAAGTTGGGTTTCTATTATGTATCCTCTTCCTGGCCAGTTTGGAGTGGTCCACCAGTGTAGCAGAACCCCATACTTGATCTTTAGAGAGCAAAGATTAGTGGAATTTCCTGGTTCCAGGTGTAAAATCCTGGAAAAGTGAACTCAGTAGGGCAGAGTCTGATATCCACTCCATATCTATCACTGTGGCAACAGAGGCAGGCTGCATGAAAAGATGCAGCCACCACTGGGACCACCTGCAGGGAAAAAGAGGAAAGAGCTTTCCCTGGAAAAAAGGTCTGCTCTGGCCAGATAAAACAATTGCTGCTCTGTTTTGGCCAGGGGGCTCAGTTGTTTGGAGCATCATCCTGTACATGAAATGGTTGCAGGTTCGATCCCTGGTTGGGGTGCATGTGGCATGCCACCAATCACTGTTTCTCTCTCTCACATGGATGGCTCTCTCTCTCTCTCTCTTTCTTTCTCTTTCCCTTTCTCTTTCTTCCTCTCTAAAAATCAATAAATATCCTCAGGTGGGGATTAGAAATAAAAAGAACAGTTGATGTCCTTAGCAACCATCTAAGATGTTTTGTTAAACCAATAGCCCTTAACAATGTGGGCTGCAGACTCCTAGGGCCCCTTAGATCCTTTCAGGTCTGCAAAGTCAAAGATATTTCCATAATAATACTAAGTTGCTGTTTACTTTTGCATTAATGGTGCCTTAATATAAATGAAAGCAGCACCACCAAATTATACTAGTCATTGATATATTCTCCAGCAATATGCATATTCAATTTAAAGTAGGGGAGGCAAGTTTTACTTCAGAAGCTCTTATTAAATTGATTTTGAGGACACATTATTTTCATGTCTATGTAAATAATTGGGATATACCCATAAAGCATGTTGGCTGCATACCAGAAAGAGGGGATTGCTTCAAATAAATGCATTTTATGTAATGACTTCATTTGTCATCTGAACTAAACACTTTTACATGGAACACAGTTTTTACTTAGCATGACTAACAGCCATGGCTAGTGTGGCTCTTTGGATTGAGATCCAGCCTGTGAAATAAAGCATTACCTGTTTGATACCCAGTTAGGGCACATGCCTAGATTATGGGCTGGGTCCCCACTTGGGGTTGTGCCGGAGGCAACCAAGTATTAATGTTTCTCCCCGTCTCTTTCTCTCTTCCCCTCTCTTTGAAAGTAAAGAAAATCTTAAAAAAAGAATGACTAACAGACAAACTATGGTTATTTAGACTCAGATATTTGTATGGCATTTTCTCCATCAAGTTAGTCTAGCAATTTAAGGGAAACAATTGACAGTATTTGATGCCAATAATAACATTAAAGCTTTCAAGTGAAAGGACAAACTTGTGTCCTCTACCATTAACTTTACAGCTTCCCAATATTTGAATGCTTTTCTCATTATATAAGTGAAGATATTAACAGAGTTAATTCTTGATGTTGTATAACAAAATGTGTTAAAATTTGGAAAGCTACATAACTCAGTGAACCAATATTTTCAATAGGGTCAATGCATGAAGTTACAAAAATTACATATGGGTAAATGGCATGTCCAAAGTGAAAAATGCACCAAAGGATTTTAATGTAAAGAAATATAAAAAATTCACTGAGATGCTTACACATTCCACATTCTGCTAATTTTTAAGATATTACTATTTGTTGAGTTTTGGTATAATATAAAAGGGAAAAAGCCCTACAATTATCTGAAAGGGCCCTTAAAATGCCCTTCCTACATAAACAAATGGTTTAGGGAGTCCTGACTCAATTTTAGGAGTGTAAAGTCATCCTGAGACCTACACAGTTGGGAGATGCTGCTCTAAACTATGCATGCAGGGACTTCTAGAGACAAATGATGTTGTTAAGGGCTCGACAGGAAGGAGCCTCTAATATCACAATGACAATGGGAAGATTTTACTATTCATAACCATTTTCCATCATAACTATTCCTACCAAATATAACAGTAAGCATTTATTGAGGCTCTAAGGTCTGTTCTAAATGCTTTCCATGTATTTAATCTTGACAATAATTCTTTTAAGTAAGGTATCATGATTAAAATCATCATCTCTGTTTCATAGAAGGGGAAACTGAGAGAGAGGTTGGCGAGGGCTAGAAGCCATACAATGAGCAAGTGTTAGGCTTCCAACCACTCCACTGTCAGTGAAGGAAGTCCCACCAGCACTGCTCTGTATTTTTGCGGAGCGCATCCACAAGGCAAGGGAACAGACTGTGTGTTCTGTAGCTGCTGCCCATTGTGATAGTTACTACCTACATTTAACCAAAATGTGCTGAGTAGAGAATTGAGATGTTATGTAAGTGTAAAATATACATTGGATATGAAAGATTAAGAAAAAGAATGTAAAATACTTCATAAATATATTTATTTTTATTATATGTGAAGTGATAAATATGTTAGACATATTATGATAAATAAAGCATACTGTTAAGTATGCTTTGATTGATTAAGTTAAATTTACCTGTTTCTTTTTAAAAATTAAGACTTCTAAAAATGTTTAAGTTGCATCTGTGACTTGTATGTTAGCTCTATGGACAACACATGTGTACAGTATCAACTCAATCAAGTTTTAGATTTAAGTTAGAGGTTTCATTATTGTATCACCTCCTAGAAGCCTGTTTCTTCCTTACTGAAATATTTTAGGGGCTTTTTCTTTAATTAAGATAAAAATTACCAACCTGCAGTTGAGTATCCTCAAAGAGTTTATGCAGCCTCAAACAACTTTACTTAAACCAGGAAAATAATCATGTTTCATCATACCCTATTAAAACTGCCCAAACAAATATTTCTCGGCAAAATTCCAAATTTACCCTTTCGCACCCTTTTTCATCTTTTTGCCAATAATGTTTTCAAAAAGGGAGAGTCAGAGTTAAGAAGGGAAATGCAAAGTGACATGAGCAAGTGTCGCAGAGCCCATGAAGACATTTTTGCACTGGGGTTTGGGAAGAGGAATGGAATCAGGGCAAAATAAATGAGGATGCGCAGGCTGCTGCATTCCTGCCTTTGAGGAAAGGGGAGAGGTGGGCAAGGCTAAAGGAGACAGTTTAGCGCTCCCCCCTGCATCTCAGTTGTAGCAGGACTGGAACTACTGAGGGCAGAGCCCAGATCACAGAACTGTGTGTACTCCTTGTATTGTAGATCCAAAAAATTTTAAATGTACCCCAAAGTTTGTCCTCTAATAAGAGCAAACATTTAATGGCAGTTAGACCATGCCAAACTTCTCACATTTGTAATCCATTTAATCTTCTCAATAATGCCACAAGGAAACCAAGGCACAGAGGTGTCAAGTAATTAGAGTCACTCAGTCAGTAGATGGCAGAGGGCAGATTAGAACAGAGTCTTCAGGAGCCATGGGCTAGACATCAGTACCAGCCTCTAACCACAGCAGGTGCTGCCTCACCCAGCCCTCTCAACCATGCTATTCTGCCTCTCCTAGGCCATGATGGATTCCAGAGTCCAAAGCTAACACATCTACATTATCTAACATTTATTATATGACATTGTCTATAAATTATAATAAATTCAGGATGTCAAAAACTAAGTTAACCATGGATAATTTTTGGTAAGGTGTTGAAAGTCTACCACACTAGAAATTCATTTTAACAACAACAAAAAAAAATGTGTAAGTCAATATAAGGCAGATTTACTTTAGATTTTATCCCAAGGAAACTCTATAAAGACACCAGCTTTTGCTATAAGGTGTGACTACAGGGTTGCATTCAAATCCTCTCTCTAACCCCACTGAGGAGTGCAAGTCACCCTGCTATAATGTCTAATAGCATCTTTTGGTTTACTTCATACCTAAACTCTCTTTAGCTATCCCTCAGTTTTTCTGGGTTGTGCTTTTCTTCCTTTTCTTTTCTTTTTTTCTTTTTTTTGTAAAATAGGGATAACTTTCTAAAGTATAAAATTTAAATAGAGTACATTAAATGCTTGGATTCATTCCTAACACATAGCAGAAACTCAATAAATGTCCATGGGTGTTATCATTTATATCATTTAACATAAGCCATTGCATATAGTTTTGTGATCATTCGTTCAATGCTTGACTACCCACTACTAGAATATAAGCTCCCTATGGCAGGGACAATTAACCACCATGGCGCACATCACAACTGTCCCCTGCTGTCCTGCTCTCCTATCCATCTGAGCACACAAGGAGGTTGTGCTTCCTTGATGTCTTGAAGTTGAGCTTGGCTGCTGACTTGCTTTAGCCAGTAAAATATGGGCAGAAATTTCCAGGTGGATGATATAAACGTTGCATTCACTCTCCACCTCTCTGTTTCCCTATCTCAGAAAGTGGGGAGCAGGTTTTGATATGGAGATACAACCCTGAGCCCAGGCTTAGAGAACAGCTAGTCTGGGGAATGACCAGAATCTACCACAGGCTTTGACGAGTGAAAAATAAACCATTATTGCTTAAGCCTCTGAGACTTGGGGGTGGTTTATTATAACAGGATATCCTAGCCTACCCTGTCTATTTCAACCTATTACATCCCCACAGCCTAGCCTAGTGTCTGGCACGGAGCTTGTGATCAAATGTGTTTTCACTAAATTGATGAATTTTTTAAAATTTAAAGATTATATTATTTACTTTTAGAGAGAGAGGGGAAAGGAAAAAGAAAGAGAAGGAGAGAAACATTGTTGTGTGGTTGCCCCTCTCATGCCCCAAGTTGGGGACCTGGCTCGAAATCCAGCCATGTGCCCTGACTGGGAATTGAACCAACAACCCTTTGGTTTACCAGGGCTCAATTAAAAGTTTTAATCATGAATAAAAATAAATGATTTTGTTAAATAAATTATTTTAATTCTATTCTGTATACAATAAAAAAAAAAATCCTTGGAAATTTTAACTGATTAGTATGTGGCCATCACCAGCCTTTGAGTACCAAACAATCATCTTAGATATCAAAGTCAGAATCACATATGCTTTGCACTCCAGAGGGACCTAATTAAAGTTTTGTTGCATTTTAATTGAATCATTTTTTTCTGTGGTTTTGAAAAAACCTTTATTTCTGTCATAGACTCGCTTACTTAAATGGCCCTATTTAAAGGCCCCTGTTCCTTATGGACTGGCCCTGCAAAAATCCATCTGTGTGTGGTCCCTGCCTCCATGACAACCACAACCCAGATGCAGAAATTCTTTATAATCATGTAGATTGCACCAGAAGCCAGAAGGACCTCAGGTCAAAAGAATTTAGAGAAGAAAACGAGTCTAACAAATCGAATTTGCAGTTTCTCTGGCAAGGTAGGAGGGTCAGGGGATGGGTACTCGCTGTACTAGTATCTTTTACTTCTCATTCCAAAAGATATCAGTAAGTTTACCAAAAAGAAAAAACAAACAAACAAACAAAAAAACATGAGCCCTGTTTTTCCTTCTTGCTGTAGAAGCATAACAAGTTTTACAGTAGTTATGGTGATTGGGAAGAGGAACTGACCTTGTCGTAGATAAAGTGATGAGGCCCATAGAGTGAAAAGATGAAACCTGAAGCTCTGGTATATGAGAAAAAGGTCACAGAAAAACAAAGCTGTTCTCCAGGGCTGTTAATGGTCCTGAACAAATCAGTCCTTTTGGAAGGCTCTTCAATTCCTGCAGTCTCCTGGCTCTATTGACTATAAGACCACCGGGCTCATAGTAATATAGATATTAAGTGATGGTCCGGCATCTGGTCTGATAGAGGTATGAGAAATAAGCAAGTCTAAGACAGTGGCAAGGATTAAGCAAAAGGTCAGCTTTGATCTGCGTGAACACACAGAACTTGGGGGCTTTGAAAAAAAGAGTAGAGGACAGGGGTTGACCCAGGGTGTCTTGGCAGGCATCTTCGTATCATTGGCTGGTTATGTGACCTTGGACAAGTGCTTAAACCTCATTGGGCTTCCACTTCCTCCCCCTGAAAGTGAAGCTGTACCAGTGCTCACCTCAAAGGACTATTGCGAGAACTTGACTTGGTCAAGCCGTGTGCAGCACAACTGTCCAGCACGCAGCAATTTTTGGGAAATGTCAGCCTTTGCTGTTGTGGCCCTGGTGCACACAGAGTGTTAAATTTTGAGCCAAGCTCTTGCTAGTCATGCAGCATGGAACACATTACCTCTCTGTACCTTAGTTTTGTCACATGTAAAATGGAATAATGATTATGGCATAGGGTTGTTAGACGGAGACATGATCCAATACCTAGTATGATGCCTTGCTCATAGTGATCCTATGATCCGTGTTAGCAGGCATTAATACCAACTCTTCTAGTGAGAAACTAAGTAGGGCAGTAGACATCTGGCTCAGACACCAGGAAGTAGAGTGGGCATGAAGGTATATGAGAGTTTGATACACCAACGGGAAATTGGGGTGGGGGTGGGAGGTGGGAGGGAGGTAAAGGTCCTCCTACTTAGAAAGAAACGTGCATGAGTGTGCTCTTATTATAATGGCGAGTTGGCTCTTCCAGGTGATGCCTAAGAGGGCGTATGGTCACTCCAAACATTTGCTGAACCCTGTCAAAAAGTGGTCTTGGACACCCTGACTGTCCAGCAGAGGACGCCCTGGGCTGGGACTCCCTGGACGGAGCGCCGGGAGGCGGAAGGCCAGAGGGGTGGCCATTTCACCGAGGAGGGGCCCGGGTGGGAGGGGTTTAGCAGCGGCTGGCGGGCGTGGCTGCGCTGGAGGCGGCCCCAAGCCGAGATGGAGCATTAAACGCGCTGGGCGCCGCAAGGCACACAGTTGACTGAGAGCGCGCTGCGTTGGTCTGGCTTCTCTCTCCGCCTCGGGATCCTCACAGGCCTCCAGGCCCCCACCACAAGCCGGATCAGCAGAAGAGGGGCAGTCCGCGCCCCATGCGCTAGGTTCGTCCTGACAAACTCCCCTGCTGTCTGCGCCAAATTGGGCACCGAGCACCAGGATACCATGGTCTACAAGACTCTCTTCGCTCTCTGCATCTTCCTTGCAGGTACTTTGGGGCGCTGGCCTCCCAGAAGGGCCGGGCGTACAGTGGGCACCTGCGGCTAGTGCTGGGGTAGGGGCTGAAGTGGGAAACTGGGCATTAAGTCCCCGCGCACCCGCAGCCTCTGAGGTCAGGTAAAGGGATGTACGCACTTGGGTTGGAGTGATGCGCGCCTTTGGAGATCCAGAAGCAGCATGCCAGCCAAACCGAGGAGATGACAGGGTTGTTCCTGCGCCAGCCCGAGTCCCCACAAACTCCTGGCTGAGTTTGTAGAACAGGTGGCTGCGCAACGCGTTTAAGCCCCGGATGAGCGACACTGATAACGACTAGGGGTTTCCCGGGTCTTCAGGTGTACCCTGTCAGAGTCAGGCACCACACTTGTTGACGAGGTTGGACCTGGGCAGGAAGGAACATCGGAAGCTGATAGGGAGGGGGCTCGCTTCTGGGCTTAAGCAGCGGCGCACACACCGCAGAGCAGGTTCGCGTTCACCAGTACTTGGCTATCTCCGGTCTCCGGTGACAGCGATGCGGCATTCAAGTCCCACCGAAGCTGCTCGGACCGGGTTCAAGCGCGTGATCTGGGGTTTTCAGTTTTTGCCAGTGGTCCGGAGGGTCCAAAATTATGTGCCATAGCAGAAACTGTCAACTTGGTAAAACTAACATTCCCGGCGTTTCACCCACTGCCCCCAACACACACCCACAGCCTTGGAGGGCTGCCCCGCAGGTTTTGTGAGCACCCACAGAAGGGGCCTGGATGGAGACAGCAGGGAAGACTGAGATGGGCTTGGTGGGGGCCTGAGAGAGATTCAGAAGAACGCTTTGAGTCGAGTTGTGATGCACAATTTCGCATAAAATGTAGCCCTGCAAGGGACAACTGAGTACAGACAAGGCATGGGTGGGAACAGTAGCTCCAGTGCGCGAACACTGGCATGTTTAGATAAGAACGATCCTAAGCCACGTACATACGCCAAATTGACTCCTGCTGGTAGGTCGTGTATATTTTTCTTGTCTGGATTGCTTGGGTTGCTGTAATTATGGACATACGTCCACCAGTCACGCTACAATTTCTTGAAAAGAAGCTGGGGGTTTCCTGGCAGCTCCCAAAGGATAATGCAGTTTTGCGGAAAAGTTTCCCAACCTGAGGCTGTATAGCCTGCGGTTTCCCTCTATCTGCTGAACGCCTGAGAAAAGCTCCCTTTCCTCTCTGGCGTCCCTATGGTTTGGAGACACATCTGCAGGCAGTTCTGAACAGTCTCTGGTGACGTTGGCTGCGAAGCCCTGGTTGGGACTGGGAGCTCCCAGATCGGGCAGGTGTGACAGCCGTATCCAGCCCCAGGACTGCCCCGCAGGGCCATTCCCTGGTCCTCCAAACAAGGAATGTTTCGGAACAGAAAGGAAAGGGGCCTTTCTCTCCTCACTTAATACCCTTTCCTGAGGCTCAAGAGAGACTCAGAACACCACGAGTGAGACAGTAGAGCTAGTAGGCAGGTTTGTTTGCTAATTCTGTTTTGTAACTTGTCTTTTTATGTTCATTTATTTATTTATTAAAGGGCTGGCATTTAACAAAACCAGGACTAATCCTACTACGCTGGGTGGGAACTGTGACATTCTTTTTTCCCAAGGAGCTCAAGATTTTATTTATTACTACTACCACCACTACTACTATTATTATTATCATTATTACTTTAGCTAGTTTTAGAGTTAGTCCTGCTATTCTGGGGACAGGGAAATTGCCCTTGCTCACTGCCAGATGAGGAAGCTGATGGCTTAGGACCCAGCCGGGCAGCCAGCAGCCTCATCTCCATCTCTGCACCTGTGTGGTCAGGGCCAAGCAGATCACAGCCTCCCAGTTCCAGGGCTCTCCTGACCCGGAAGACAGTTCCATTTCCGGGCACGTTTTCCCTAAGAGAGTGATGAAGCTCCGTTCTTTCCTCTGAGTTTGCACCTTTGAAGGAGTCTAGTTAGGGGTCAGTGCAGTGTTAAAGGTTAAAGCTACTTGACATAAATACCTCATGTGGTTCTTGGCATCCCAAAGTGTTTAAAGAAACTGTTTCTTTTTAAAGCACTTTTTAAAGAATAAATAGAGGTATTGGTAAAGGAAAGAGGGTTGAGCATTCTTGAAATGAAAGTGGAATGCACATTTCAGCTGCTCATCCCGGAGTTCTTTGGCAAAGCTCTGATTTGTTTCAGCTAGCAGTTGCTTCTTTGCTGTTCTTTACCCACCCCTAAAGCCCCTTTAGATGCTTTAGGAAATAAACTTTAAAGGTGATGCTATCTTGAGCCAGGAATGAGGTTTGGCAGAGGACTTTTTCTTTAGCTTAATCGATCAATATATACCTAGCATTTCCTCCAACGTGCATAATGGACATTTGCAAATAGCGTGTGCATTGTCAGCCCAGCAAAAGGAGATCTGTATATTTACTTTCATTTTTTTAAAGATTTTATTTATTATTTTTAGAGAGAAGGGCAGGGAAGGAGAAAGAAAGGGAGGGAAGCATCAATGTATGGTTGCCTTTCACTTGCCTCCAGCTACGGGCCTGGCTGGAGACCTGGCTTGCAACCTGGTTATGTGCCCTGGCTGGGAATCGAACTAGTGACCTTTGGGTTTGCAGACCACCAGCCAGGGCCACTGAGCCAGAGACCTGACTTGCATTTTTAAAAGAAGGAAGAGAGAAACAGGTGCAATGTCGTTAGTTCTCTCAAAGTTAATTATGGTAGAAAACTAGCATGGCTCATTGTCCAAGCCTTTCCCCAGCAGCTGTAATGCACATACAAGGCATACAGGAGTTCTGCTTACTAATAGAAATACAAGCCAGAACCATGAGGTTTGACAGCAGAAGCCAGAGCCAGGGAGGATGGCTGACCACAGGAAGCTTCTTTCTTCATCCCTGTCCCTGTCCCCTCTGGATTCTCTTTGTCCATTCCCACCACCTTCGTTGCCACCCTCTCATGTTCTATGTTGATTGTTAAACACTCCCTCACTGAGACATCTGAAATATACTGGAACTTTCAAAAGGTCTTTCTCTGAATATTCAAGACGGACAAAGGAAAAAGAAGCATAGATAAGAGAGGCACAGATTCCAGGAATCCAGCTTTTCCTGCTCTGGGTTTTGGCCTGTCTGCCCTCAGCCCCTCCCCAAGGAGAGGATGGCATTCCAGCGCACTGCACAGGCCTGCAGGCCTCCTTACTGGTCCTTGGTGACTGCGAGACCAGGAGCTACATTCCAGTCCAATGCCCTGCTAGAGATCCTGTTTGTGTTCTGGGCCTGTCATAGCTTTTCTCCAAGTGACTAGTGCCTAGAATGCCCTTGTCCTAGAAGGAAGACCCCACCCTACACATTTATGACTCTGTTCTTACCACTAGTCCTGTCAGGACTTATTATCAGCACACTGAAGTCTTACCATAAATCTTATTATAACCATGTAAAAAATAAACTAAAAATATGCACATACATTTACAGGAACAGCGAGATTGCCTGTGGTTGGTTGGGAGCAGGGTAAAGGGTTGTTAGCATTCCTTTAGCCTGGTTACCTCCTGTTCCCCTAAAGTCTGTGTCACAGTTCAAAAAGTGACACCTCCTTTACCTGAGACAGTGGAAGCTCTTCCTTGTTATCTGATACATTTACTGAGGCAGAGTTGCAAAGTGGTAAAGCATAGAGATTCTGCAGGTAGATTGCCTAGGCACAAAGCTAAGTTTTACTGTTTACTGATTGTGTAAATTAGGGCAAGTAACTTAACCCCTCGGAGTTTTCTTATCTACAAAATCGAGGGATTAAACTTCATAAGGTTGTTGAAAGTGTTAAATGACTAAAGATGCCTACAACACCTGGGACATAGTAAGTACTCAGTAAATGTTAGCCACTGTTGTCGCTATCATTCTTATTAATAAAGTTTACTGTGTTTGGCACCGATTAGGTCATCCTCTCTGAAAGCAGAGTTTATATGTTTGTTCTTAGACAATGTAAATCAAAGAGCTCAAATAATATTCCTGCACAGTGCCAGCTGTTCGGACAAATCCTAATGTGCAAATTAAGAAAAGATTCAGCTCAGCCTACTAAATGCCTGATTTGAAAAGGTTGCTAACGTGCCAGCTCAGATTTAGCACAACACTCCCTGCAATGCTCACTAACAAACTGAAATAAATTGCACCGAGGACTTTATTTCTCCCACAAAGTCATTTGAAACTGGTATGTTTCAAAAGCCCAACTGAGTTAAACCTTAAGGCCAGGTTCCCAGAGGCACAAATTTGAGAACATTCAGATCAAGTCATGGTATCAGAATTATCCAGAATGGCTCTCTTTAGTACCCAAAATCATATTGGCCAGATCACTAATTTAACTTGAGCATTTGGATATGATACAATTGTGTGTGTGTGTGTGTGTGTGTGTGTGTGTGTGTGTGTGTGAGTGTTATAATAAAAATGTTGCCCAAGTATTTTCATGATTTGGAGAAGTCTTTTTTAGGCAACAGTTTTCCCTTGAGGTTGGAGTTGGGGAAGGGAAATAGCATCCACTGGAGAGAGACATTTAAATAGAGAGAAATGTTTAAAAAAAATTTTCAAGAGGATTGGCTGTCTTAACACCCAAGTGAAAGGAATCCTGCCGTTGCATTTATGACCATTTGCTTTCTTTTAGAAGTATCTGTCACTGAAATTGGATATGTTACTTTAGGAACCAAATATTTTCTTCACTAATAAGAAATCAAATGAAACAGGTGCTTGAAAATGTTTCATTAGAAGACAGAGGCAGTTCTAAAAAGTGGTAAGCAAATAATGAGTATGTGTGCCTTATGTAATGACCACTTTTTACTTGGAAATGCAAGGCTAATAGATTATCATCTAGTTAGTGTGCAAGCAGGGTGACAATAAAACAGAACTAATTTGTGTATGTCATTTATGGCATTTTTTTTTTTAATTTTATTGTTGTTGTATTACATCCATCCCCCTTTTGCTCCCCTCT
>PVIW01004954.1:0-118003 GCA_004026585.1 Noctilio leporinus | reverse complement strand
ACATGGACAACAGGTGGGATTGACTTTGGGGGGAAAGGGTGGGTGGGGAGGGGGACAGAGGGGAGAAAAAGGATGGATGTAATACAACAACAATAAAATTAAAAGAAAAAAAAAAAAAAAGAAACTCAGGTTATCTAGCTAGAATATCTAAGGTCCTTATCAACTATACATATGTAGGTATCTGTGACTACAAAACACAGCCAAAGTCCTTCTACAAAATACCCTAAGTCCACCCAGCATTAATGAAGACTAATTTTTCCAACCATTACATGCATCTAAATGTGCCGCATCACAGCAACCAGTGGGTAAAAAAATCAACATAATATGTACTTTGTAAAGACTTCACTGGGCACATGTGCAATAATTTCTGCAATATTGAAACCTCTATGTAAAAACATTCACATGGTTATTTCAACAATGTTTGAATACTTCCTCCATTGATGGGAAACACACTACTTTCAGAGAAATCCCATTCTATTTTTTTAAAAGCTCTGGCTCTTAGGAAAAACCATACACATACATACTCTTTTTAAATGGTTAGTTTTCTTTGGCTATGTTTATTACATTCAGTTGGGATTCCTTTAAGAAGAATCTTTAAAGGTGCCAAGGCTGGTGAACTGCCTACCATGAATGAGATCACTCTAAAAGAAATAAGAACTTCATTTGCAACTAACCAACCTGAACTGTAGATTAGATAGAGTATGAGATAACTTACTTTTGAGGGCATCCACTATAAACTTAGATCTTTACTGAAGGGAAACCATCACGAACTAATGATAGATATATGGCCTCAGAGTCATCTCAATTTCAGACAAGCAAAGAGGAAATGGAAAGGGTTGTTTATTAAGAATAAACAGAAGATTCCAAACTACCTCTTAAGAGTGAACTCAGCTCCATAAAAATTAGAGATCCTGTAGAATTGTTTAGAAAAACATTTAAACAAAGGCTAATAACTACACCTTGAGGCCCCAAATCACCTAATAGGGGAGTAATTAAAGGTAGAAAATCAAGAGAGACTCAAACTCAGTAACATCAGAATATTCTAGATGAAATTAAATATTTATGATAACAGTTAAGTCAGAGTGAAACACCTCAAACATCATATATTTCATTGACTCATATGCAATTCTTATAGAGATCAGCTTTGAATACACTTTTCTCTTAGTGTACTTTGATAAAAAGGACTGGATCATTAAATTATCCCCAGAGCTTTCCAAGCCAGGAAGTCCTCCAAACCTCTGGAGAGCTTTTAAAAATAGAGACCACCCTAGACACTCTAAATCCTAATCTCTAGAGCTGGAATTTGTTACCTGCTTTTTGTTGTTATTTTTTAAATTATTCTGAGATGAGTCTGATAAGCAGGGCTTGGGGACTTTTCAGTTCAGACCCCTACCTCTCCTAGTTTTCTACGCTGGAGATACAGCATTAATAATTGTCTCTGCCAATGAACAGGGTACCCACTCTCATTGGGAGACAGCTACTTCTATTAAATATGAATTGCTAGACCACATAGAAATGTAGAGACATGCATAAAATATAATGCTAATTATAAAGCAAACACTAAATATAACACTGTAAATTAAAATTTTAACCAGGTATAATAATAGGTACAACAGAAGCACTTTTATATATAGGTCCAACATGTATTACATAATATACATGTAAAGGTGGTTACAACAGAGCCTGAAGCCATTTTTAATAACAAGAAGTTGCCTAGCACCAACTGTGAGAGAAATTCAGTTAGTGTTTTCCTGCTGTAGATAACCCTTAAACTAAAAGATGATCTGCCATAAACATTCTCCTCTCACTATACCATCTCCACTTCAATTCAATAGCAACAGAAATCCAAAGCAGCAGTCAAAACCAACAGGTCTTTGTTTTTCTTCACAAAATAAAAAGACTAGAGTTAGGTGGTGGCTGACATCAGTTGTGCCACTTAATAATGCCATCCAAGACCCAGATTCTTTCCATCTTTCTTCATCTTTCATACCTGTCTCACTATTAACAATATGGTCACTTTATCTCCAGGCATCATGTCTATGGTCATAGCAATAGAAAGAGGGAAAGGGAGAAGCATCAGCTTTCCCAGAAGTTGACCTCCAGCCATTTCCTCTTATGTCTTACTAATCCAGGGGTTACATGATATATGACCAACCCTAACTACAAGAGCTGCTTGGAAAGTAGAAATCTATCAAAGGAGCCCCAGCTGGTGTGGCTCAATGGATTGAACGCTGGCCTATGAACCAAAAGGTCACCAGTTTGATTTCCAGTCAGGGCACATGCCTGGGTTGCAGGCGGGGGCCAACTGATGTTTCTCTCACATCAATGTTTCTCTCCCTCTCTTTATCCCTCTCTTCCCCTCTCTCTGAAAATAAAAAAAAAAATCTTTTTTCTTTTTTTATCTATCAAAGAAAATAGAATTATCTTGACCATTTTATACCAATCATGGTTCATCTTCTGGACCTGAACATATAGCCAACCCAAACAAAATCAGTTTCTGTTATCAAGAAAGAAAGTAGCCCTGGCTGGTAGCACAGTGGATAAGGTGCCGGCCTGCGAACCCAAAGGTCACAGGTTCGATTCCCCAGCCAGGGCACATAACCAGGTTGCAAGCCAGGTCTCCAGTCAGGTCTGTGGCTGGAGGCAGGTGAAACGCAACCATACATTGATGTCTCCCTCCCTCTCTGCCTCTCACCCTTCCCCTCTTTCTAAAAATAATGAAATAAAATCTTAAAAAAAAAAAAAAGAAAAGAAAAGAAAGAAAGTGAATCACAGTTGTGTAGAAATAGTATCTACTACAACTTTCCTACCTCGATTTATAAACAAATGTCACAACAACAAAAGAAATTACATGATTTGCTTTTTTTAATCCCATAATTTCTAAAGAACTATGACAGGCTAGCCATTGTGCTGGTCACATCAATGGCCATCTGGAACTTATCCAAACTGGGACTTATAGCCAAGCCAAGGAGATAAGACTTGACTACAGGCAACCAGAATTGAGACATGTTAAAATGTACAAATACATATTATTAAAAAGATACAAAAATGTGCCCTGACTGGTGTGGCTCAATAGGTTGAGTGTTGTCCCACAAAGCAAAAGGTTGCCAGTTCACTTCCCAGTCAGGGCGCATGAGTGGGCTGCAGGTTCCATCACCCATTGTGGCTTGCATGAGAGGCAACCAATCAATGTTTCTCACATCCATGATTCTCTCCCTCTCTCCCACCCTTCTCTGTCTCTAAAAATAAATAAAATCTTATTTTAAAAAGATACTAAAAGTGTGTTATCGTGAAATAGCATCTATAGGAACATCACTAATTTATAAGAATACTTATATTTAAAGTATGTTCAAATTTTAGCTAAGTTATAAATAAAATATAGACATTAAGGAATGATAAATCAACTTTGAAAATGTAAAAGTGCTATGAATTTACCATTACTATGAAAGTATTTAACAACTTATTATTACTATAGAGACCCATACACCTCAAAATCTGTTAAGAAACTAAAGAGTTTGACCTTCATCGAATTTTGCTTAAGCCTCAGGGATTCTAATCAGACTGTGGGTGATCTTGGTTTCCCTTTATCCTGCACAATGCACAGTGATTTTCAAAATCCTCTAAAATGAACATGAAATGGGCATAACTAAAGACTACATTCCTATTGTTCTTCCCTTTTTATTTGACTATTCAGAGTCTGCCATTTTTTATCTGTGACACCTGGGATTAGGTCAGGAAGATGCAGGATAATATTCTTTCTCCATGACACCATTGCCTCTGCTAATACATCCAGGCCTTCAAGAATGACAAGAGGGTATTATAAGATCTCTAGTTGGGCTCTTCTCACCACCTGAACAGAGGAAAGGCTAATCAAATTCCATTTCAAAGAAGAATAGTATTGCCCTTCTGCTACCTCATTCTTTCCCAAAAGTGTCCTCACAAGAAGTGCTATGACCTAGTCATCAATGCTAAAGAAGCATGATTGGATACGGGGACAGAGCAAGTCCCACATTTCTATATCTAGCTCTCATTTTCAACAAAGGCTCTCTGTGACTAGAATAACTTGGTATGTAGGAAAAGATTGAATTAACAGATGAATATCTTCTTCCATATCTGTAGACATATGCTTCTCAGAGATAATTCCTGTTTTCATCTTTCATTTTATTCCTCCACATAATCACTCCTTTAGGCTTTTCCGATATCATATTTACATATCTAAATCCCAACTAACCATTTGCATAATAAATATTTATGAAGTGCATACTGTGGGCTAAGGACTATGCTTATCCCTGAGCATACAGTGGTTTCCAAAAGAATCCACAGACCTATCCCTCATGGAGCTTAAAATCTGGCCTTCCTTTAGCTATTTCTAATGCCACCTCCTCCAGAAGGCCTTCGATGACTCCTTTCCTTATTCTACGTGCTCACTGTACTTTACTTTCACTGAACTTTTTGTCTGTATCATTTTCCACTTTGTATAATATTTTGTACATCTCTCATCTCCCCTGTCCATTTATTCACTTTTGAACCCTAATAGCACCTCACCCAATACCTTGCTTATAGGTGGCACTCCCCCCAAAATTAGAAACTGAATAAAAAATACAAGAGAGAAAAAAGTGTATCAACTTTTAAAATTAGTGCTAATTACATTTCCAAAGTCTAAGGAAAAAGAGAAATTTATGAAAATTATAAGGCAGTAGAACATTCATAGCATTAGAAGACAAAGAGTACAAAGATTATAGTGCACATATTACAGAACTCTTTTTGGTAAGGATGAACAAATAATAGCCCACTTTCTCGCCTAACCACACTCAAATAAATGGAAAAGGCAAAAAATGTTAGCCAGTGAAGTAACAGCTGTTAGGTGGAAAGTACTGATCACAGGGGAAAACCATTACATGGGAGAAGGAAAACACACCAAGGAGTTCAACTAATAAATGCAGGAGCAACCATGCCAGTCAGCCAGGCCTTGAGGTGAGTCACACTTCATGAAGAAAGAGAGAAAAATGCAGAGAATAAAACAGGCCTCACTGTGGAATGAGCTATATTCTTTTAACCATAAGAGTAAGACACATAGAAGGAAGTTGACTGAGCAGTGCTCATGATCTCCAGTGCTACCTACATAATATCCCATTACCCTGAAAAGGTAATCCCATTTCATGACAATGGTATGAGAATAAGAAGAGCCACCTCCAAATGAAATGAAAAGACCCCACCTACAATGCCAGGTGAGGTACATACGCAGTTTTGTTAGTGCCCAGGAAGAACAACATCCCAGAAAGGAAGGCCAGACATTAGGTGGAACCTGTGTTCTCCAGAAAGCTGGACTGTTGCTTCTCCAGTTGACTTTGGCTAGAGTCAGCACAGGTAACAAATCATGTCATTGACAGGCCTCATTATCTCACTCCACCTATCATTTCATTCTGCTGCTTGGAAGGAAATCCCAGAAATCATGAAGCCCAAACTGAGAATCCATAGAAGTCATTCAGAGGATTCAAGAAACCTGCAGAAATCTATAATGTCTTGATCTAAGAGGTCTGGACCCATCCACACAGAGGCCAAGAAAAGGAAGTTAACAACAGATCCAAAATTCCAATTTTGCAAAGATTGCTAAATTTTAGTGATTAAATATATAGCTGACTCTGAAAAGCAGCCTAAAATAGGGCTGAAATTTTAACAATGAAAAATCATCTCAGTTAATAATTCCTTTTTCCATTCTAAAACAGTGACGGTCAAGAAAATAAATGCTCATGTTGAACCCAGAAATGGAATAAAGTATTTTCACAATGAAAAAAATCATCCTTTTATCAAAATCTCTCTCAGCCCTGATTAATAACTATTTGTTAATTAGCTTTTCCATCAACTTTTTCAAGTGTATCTTACCCTCCACAAAAGATCTATCACTCAACCTCTTGGAAATCCTCCCATTGAGTTTCAGGGAAAATAATTACAGCCAACTCAACACTGGGTTTCTAGAACATTCTTATTCTTACAATAAAAATAGAATTTCAGGACTTTGTTTTCATAGCTTGCTTTTCAAACTAACTTTAGGTCATTCCCCATGCCAGCCCCCACCTAAGGAATTAAGGAATAAGAATGTTATCAACTACATTAACAGTGAAAAGCAACACAGGACAGCAAATGATAGTGACTGGTTGCCTGGTGCATTGGGTTTAGAAGGGTTCTAAAGCCAAAACAGGTTTAGCGGGAAAGTCTCATAACTGATCAATTTCTGGATGTAAACTACTGCTTACATCCAGGACTAACAGGAAGCACTGTTCATAAGAACCCCTCCTAGGTTAGAGAAGACCACCTACTTCAGGTTGGACTATCACAGCCTAAGAGCTATGAACAAAGAGTCTTTAAGGAAAACCACTAAATTTAGGAGCATCTGCTTCAGGTTCTAAATGTGATTCATACTGTGTCAGGCTGACCCTTGCACTTTCCTTTCATCATCAGTTAAACAGGGATAATGGCTCTTGCACTCATCTCAAAGGATGGTGAGGGGCTAAAAGGAGAACCTAAGTGAAGCATTCAGACCACAAAATATCGAAACACCTTTCAATCTCACACATTAGAGACATTCCAAAAAGAAAAGCTAATTTGGGTTCCCAAATACCAGCATTGTGAATTATTCTCCATCAAAGGATCTCCATAAAAAGCAGGAGGCAAAGTTCCCTGTTGTCCCCTGGATTGAGGCCACAGTGTCACTCCACCTAAGCTCCTCACAGCTTTCAGTGTGCACCATTGACCACACTCCCTGCCTTCACCAATGAGGGGTTAAGAACAAAATAATGTCAGTGATTAATTTCTATCTAGAACTTCAAAGTTTATCAATCACTGGCAACAAGAAGACCCTATACCAACCAGAGGTATTACCATCATTCCCATTTCAGGAATCAGGAGACTGAGAAAGAGTAAAGAAATGAGAAGTGGAGAACAGGGTGCAGCATCGATTCTAAATACATTGCCTTGTCTATTGTTTAAGGTGAGTACTATCAACTCAAATAAGTAGCTAAATTATGATAGCTGAATGACAACCATATATTCTATTATCATTTAGGAAAGGAGCAAAGGAAACAATTACAAAGGTAGAAATTAAGGTTTCTTATAAGGGCAAGTGTACTAATAAGGTAACCATGTACAGAAATGGGTTACTAATGAGATTCTGTAGAACATCTCTCCAGGGAGGAGAAAAATGCATCTGCCATCAGAATCTCTTTTTTATTTGCCAAATTAAAATAAGCCTATGGGATTTAAATATATATTAAAAATAACCTTTCTGTCCCCTGAGCATTATTATATCCCAAATCATTATCTGATGAAAGATTAATTTTTCCATTTCATGGACACTATTCAATTTTAAGTCAAATCAAATACTTATCAGGTGCCTACTGTGTACAAATCATGGTATAGCAGGTGACATGCTGTGCAATTTATTCAAGTAAACACATTCGAGTCCTATAGTGAAAATAATAGCAAAGATACTATCCTCTACTAAAGGTAAAAAGGCACTTCAAATAGATAAATGATTTTTACAATTTAAAAAAATATTTCAGATATCAAAATTATCAAGATGCAAGTGGATTTATCCAAGCAAAGGTACATATGTGTATATGTGTATGTGTATATAGATATAGGTATATAAATAGAAGCCCTTATAACACTTAATGCCAACACAACAGTTTTATTTCCTTTACAATGTTTTTGGACCCTTAGCTGTGGAAATCTCACATCTTTGGCTCTCCACCCTAAACCACATTAACTTCATCAAATGATTATTTCGTCATGGTATCTGCTACCAACAAAAGTATCTTCTATCTATTTTTGTGGAACCTGTAGTAGGAAATTTTAAAAGAAAATAGTGGGCATGATCACAGTGACTAAAAAGTTTTGTTCCTCTATGGAAATGAAAATGATTCACAATGGTTAATGAGATGCATTTGCCAAAAGGTGCAGGCACTCATTAACTTCCGTCTACCACCTTTCTCTGACCATTATACTAAGTTTTAGCATAGCATAAAGCCCTCTTTCAGGACAAACCATCAGAATGGGGAAACCTCACTAGCTCTCTATTGGAGTAAAAAGGGAAAATAAAATCTTTGAATATATATGTTAGAGTGGCACTTGGATAAAGGGATTTTATACAAGGTATGACAGGAAATGGCTTCCAGTAAAGATGGTGGTGGTTATGATCAAAGGATCATAACAACCTCATCAGGGAACAACCTGAGATATTTCTAACTTTCTTCTCCATTCTCCTCACTGGCCACTCGTTGTGGCAGGCAAAGCCCAAACAAGTTGCCACAGCCTAGGAAGTCCTACCTGATACTGCAACTACCCACCTCCCTAATCTCACCTGAAACTGCTATCCCTTTAGCTCTTTCTTGTCCACAATTCTCTTTCAGTTGCTTCCATTTTCCACTTCCACATTCAAGGTCTTTACATCTGCTATTCCTTTTGCCTAGAATGTTCTGTACTGCCATCCTTTCCCCGTCATCCTGTATATTATAGCTAAAATGTCAATTCATCAAGGAAGCTTTTTCTGTGTCCTACACCGGTGAGGCTTCAGTAATGACCCCCAGTTACATGCTCTTTTTATGACACTTAACACAATTTATCATTTGTATAAATGTCTATTTAGGATATATCATAATAGACAATTAGCTCTTGAAACCAAGGATTAAGTCTGTCTCTTTCACCTCTACATCCCTAATAGCTAAGACAGTTTCTGGCACATAGTGGGAGCTTAATATACTGATGAAATGAATGAATAAATTAAATTGAACTATAAAGTTCTCTAACCAAAAAAAAAAAAAAAAAAAAAAAAAAAACCTTTCTCCTTTTAATTATTTTCCCAAAACAAACATGGGCCAATTGCCTGAAAGACAGAATCAGCAAACCATCCACTACGCTCACATAAACCTTTGCAAAGACTACACAAGTGTCACAGTACAAATTTTAATGAGCCATCAACTGGAGTTTCTTTTTCAGGTAATAAAATGTTCCAAAACTGATTATGGTGATGGTTACTCAACTCTGAATATACCAAAAATTATGGAATTATATTCTTTAAATGGGTGAATTATATAGCATGTGAATTACATCTCATCAGCCTCTAAGCTACAAAATCCAAAGTACTGAAGTCTTAAAAGTACTTTATTTCAACCCTTAAGTTCTTTAAGTTGTCTCTGGATTTGGTTTTCAATTGTTAAAAGGGAAATTGGAGGTATTTGTGTCTTAATAATTATCTAAATGGAAAATGGAAACTGCTTTGTTTTGAATGAGATATTAGGGAAAGAATACTTTTCACCAGTGCATTGAGAGTTCTCCTTTCACATGAATGGATAGCTCACTGAAAAGGAACTCCAAATGGGTGCTAAACTAAGATGCTTACATAAAATTTTAAAATTTAAATTAAAATATTTCATATTTTTTGCTTATAACATGATAAAAAAAGCCTGGACTAAAAATATGTCGTTAAAGAGAAATTCATACCCACCATAGAGTAGAAATTTGGACAAGCATTTGAAGGGCATTGGGCATATAAAATTTTACATGTTCATGTTATTTTACCTAAATAGTTTCTCCCAGTAGTTCATTCTTCAAAAACACTTGCTGTGTTGGGCAATTATTTATAAAATTGAAAAAGTGAAAATAAACTAGATGTAGTCTGTCTACTCAATAGAATATTTGACAGTTATTTTAAAAAACTGAGGTGATATGACATATATTCACATGGAAAGGTATCCAAGATGTAATGTTAAAAAAAGCAAGCTAGAATAGAATATACATTTATAATGTTCATATACTCATTTCACATAGGAAAAATATGAAGGAATATACTGTATATTTAATGGCATTTACCTCAAGGAGCAATTTTCAACTGGAGTGCTGCAAGAATTTTCAAAACATGCAATACTCTCTAGTCAAGGGTGCTGAGCTCTTTTTCCTTAGATTATCAAATTTTTTAAAAATTACTATGGCCAACACAATAGCTGTGCAGTATGAACCGAATCAAAATCATATCTATTTTTTGTCAGATCAACAAAAACAGTATTTTTTTGGTGTGTTTCAGAATTGTAACAGTTTATTGTGTGTCATGAGATGAAAAAGGTTGAAAACCACTGTCTTAACGTGATGGGTTTCCATTTTCTATGTTAAATATTTCTTTCAAGTTTGAATTTGTTACAATTCAAGTTTGAACTGCCTTACTTTTTCAAGCAAAAAAAGTAAAGATTTTGTTTTAATTTCCCCTTTCCTTTGTTTGGCTCATTGGAGAATAGGGTGGGAAAGTAGGGGCAGCACTGAAGGACGCAGCAATTCTGTCTCCAATACTAGGAACAGTGGCAACTTTCTCCCTGCCACTGCGAAAAGTCAGGCCCCTCTGCTTTTCTTATCTCCCACAGTCCTTCCTTTATGCCTTTCTCTGCTTACAAACTTAACCACTTTCTACCTCAAACTACTGAATGGTGATCAATCAATTCTTGAGGCTCTTGTTGGAGCATAAGTTCTAGAAGACAAAGGACTCAAGTCAATTTATCTCTAAGTCCTCCACAGTGCAAAGAACAATGCTTGTACAGTGTTCTGGAGAGCTGCAGCAGCATGTCAGAACTTTTCAAAAATAGTATTTATTTTTTAAGTTTTTTAAAAATGGTTTTGGCTTTACAATGCAAGCAGGACAAAAAGATAAAAATGTCTTCCTCCCAGTCAGGACTCTCAGTTTCCCAGTGCCTGACAATGACTGTCACCAGTGTTGTCTATTCTTTCAGAGATGGTCTGCATATACAAGTATACATGTATTCCCATATCCCCTTTTTTTTACTCAAATAGTAACATAAGTTCTATTCTGTACCTTGCTTTTTTCACTTATATAGTTACACAAATGTTTCAAATTGGTACATATACTAAACCTAATACATACCCTATTTATCGTGTTAAAAGATTCCCAATATTGCATTTTATGGCTGTCCCATAACCAAGTTAGCCAGTCTCTCCCTGACATACTTAGTTTGCATATTATTTAAGATAAGATCTAGCTATACTCAGAAAATGATGTCTAAAGCAAGATAAAATTATCTTTATGATAAAAAGTGTGGAAGTAGGCCCTGGCTGGTGGCACATTGGATAAGGCACCAGCCTGCAAACCCAAAGGTCGCTGGTTCGATTCCCCACCCAGGGCACATAACCAGGTTGCAGGCCAGGTCTCCAGCCAGGTCTGTAGCTGGAGGCAGGTGAAAGGCAGCCATACATTGATGTCTCTCTCCCTCTCTGCCCCTCTGTCTGCCTGTCTCCCATCCTGTCTCTCTGAAAATAATAAAATCTTTTAAAAAATTAAATTTTAAAAGTATAGAAGTAAATAGATAGTACAGGGCTGCTCTGGTACCCTACGTGTCAGACACCAATGTCCCTTATCTCTTATTATTCTACCAGGCACACCCTCATTTTAAGTTCTCTTCATGGTCCAAGATGGCTGCTCCCATCTTGGCTAGAATACAATGTCCATATTCCAGCCAACAAAAAAGAGAGAGAAAATGAGAAAGGCCTATGTCTCCCTTCAAGTGCACTTCCCAAATTAGTGACATGGCCATACTTTGTTATAAAGAAGGCTGAGAAATACAACCTTCCTGGAGGAAGCCATGCGTTATCATAAATTAAGAATTATTTTATTATCATAATGGGAAGAAACAAAGTTTTGGAAATAATACCATCTCTACCACAGGTTTCTTCCAATCTTTTGCAAGTCAAAAACAAAGCAGTGAAGAATATTCTTATGTATCTGCATTTGTACACTTACATGAGAGTATCTTTGAACAAATTATTATATAAGAAATATGAAAAGTTTTAGAGAGCCTGTTCTAATTCCCTCATTTTACAGCTAAAAATTGTCACCTAAAGAGGTGAATTGAAGCAACTTACCAAAAATCACAAAACTAGCTCCAGGCAGAGTAGGGTTGCCAGATAAAACACAGGACACACAATAATATTTAAAATTCAGGTAAACAGATAATTTTTACTATAAGCATATTGTATGTAATATTTGGGACATGCTTATAACAAATAATTATCCCTTATTTATCTGAAATTCATATTCAACTAGGCATCCTATAGTTTTACCTGCTAATTCTGGCAACTAACTCTACAGCAGAGCCAGGTTTAGAATTTAAATGTCTTGACTTCCCATCCCACAGTTTTTCCAGTGTACAGTAGTATGCCCATGTCAAGTGGACACCCAGTTAATAAGTGAGGTAGCACCTACAAAGCATATCAACAATCCAAAGACAAAGAAAATGCTTGCCAACAAATATTACCTTTTATAAGGGCTCAGGCATCATGTTCTCCATGCCATATGCTTAAATTAACTGAATTTTCTATCATAGATAACATGGGTGACAAACCAACCATTCCACAGAGGTTATAGTAAATGCTACAATCCAAAAGCCATTAGTACCCATGTGCTCCCATTCAAAATAAAATTAGCCTTAAATCAAAGCAGACTCTCAGAGCCTAGAAGTAGGCAACCTTGCCAGAGTTTTGGTTTATTACACATGCAGAGAATAACACACTGATGAAATATAGATATGATAAAGCATTCAGAACTCCTTTGAATTCCGTTACTTAACTGTAGTCATAATCTAAAGATGAGGAACTAAACTCAGCATCTCAATTATCCCAGTAAGTATATTTCATTGCATTCTGTATATTAGGCTTAATAAAGAGCTCTGCAGAATTTTTCACATGACAAGATTTGATAGGTACTCACACATTTTGTAACAATGTAATCGAGAACCTCAGTTCTAAGCACCTTTTTCATTCAAACTAATGTACATTATTCCCCTAAAAGATAATTACTTTCAGCCTTAGCTTTCCAAAATTCAGCACACTAGGAAAAAAGAAAAGTAAAATCTAATTATAATCTAGTCTCTGAATTCAGCTACCAATTTCCAGGAAACATGAAGAAAAGAACAACATTTTAAACTCTGCATGAATGCAATCAACAAAATCCAGGCTGTGGGAAGTTCAACAGGATAATCTGATCTCTTCAATAACTAAATAGCAAATGGAAAAAAGTAAATGAGATTTTTAAGATATCAGCTAATCACAATGTGTGGTCATTATTTGAATCCTAATCCAAACAAATTATTATTAAAAAAAAAAAAAACAAAACAAAACTTATGAGACACTTGGAAATTTGGACACTGCCTGATATTTGATGATATTAAGTAAGTGTGTATAATTTTTAGTGCATGAGATATTATATTTAGAACTTTTTAAAAGGTCCTTATCTTTTAGAAATAGGGACTAAAATATTTAAAGATGAACTGATAGGCTGTCTGAGCTATGCCTCAAATTAGGAAAGGAAAAGGAAGTGATTGAGATGTAAATGAAGTAGGACTGGTCACAGGCTAATGGATTAGGGAAGTATGGGAACACATGGAAGCAGTTCATTATTTTGTTTGTTTCTTCATGTTTGAAATAAAAATAAAGAAATTTTTCATTTCTAGTACATGCCAAAAATATTAAAAAATAAAACCTGTATCATAGTTATAAATATATCAGAAATGTAATATTCCATCAGAAAAAAATTTATTTTAACAACTCCATTATTTCAGATCCTATTAATAATCCTTTAGATAAAACATAAAAAAAATGTTTTAATTTAGGTAAAACACTTGCCTTCAATTTTTCAGAAGGAAGGGCTTTACTTCTCTAATATGAATTAAAATGAGGAAAAATACTACATGAGAAGGTTATTTAAAACATTTAATTTTCCTTTCCTAATGGGGATTTGTAATTCACCCCACCATTCTTTCGACATTGTTTCTGTTACTCTAATATGTAGCTTGTATAATAATCCTAGGAACTAATTTCAAAAGATACAGAATCTGACCTTCAGTTACTCCAGCTCTGGAAGATCTGACCTTCAACCATAAAATGAGAACAATGAAGACCAGGATGACAATGACACAAACCAGATTGTCACTTGACCAGTTTCAATGTCCTTATTGGAATGGACTATTCCGATCTGCATGTAGAGAACTTTTCAACTCCCTCCCTTGAACTCTTCTGCTTTACCTCTCCCTCCTTATAAAAACCTCTGCCTACATTGAGATGTTGAGATGGGCTTCTGAGACTGCTGGCATCTGAATAAACCACAACTATAATTGTTCTAAAACTCATATAACTAAAATGAAGCCTAAATCCCTTTAAATTTCAATTTAAGTTATACCGTCTAGAACTACACAGTTCAATACAGTAGCCATTTAGCCACATGTAACTATTTAAATTTAAATTAAATTAAATTAAAAATTCAGTTCCTAAGTAATACTAGTCACACTTCAAGGGCTCAGTAGCCATATGGCAGGTGGATACCATATTGGACAAGACAATATTGCCATTATTGTATGTTTGATTCCCGGTCAGGGCACATGCCTAGGTTGTAGGTCCAACCGCCCCTAGTCAGGGGCAGGTACAGGAGGTAAGTGATCAATGTTTCTCTCTCTCTCTCTCTCTCTCTCTCTTTCCCTCCCTCCTTCCCCCTCCCTCCTACTCATCTTCCCCTTCCTCTCTCTTTAAAATCAATAAGCATGTCCTCAAGTGAGGATTGAAAAATAATTTAATTACATTTTAAAATATTGCCATCATCACAGTGTTCCATTGGACAGAACTGTCCTGGAACCTTGCCACTCACAGTGTGATCTACAGCAGTGGCATCACCTAAAAGCTTGTTAGAAATACAGAATCTCAGGCTCTATCCCAGACCCATTAAATCAGGAATTTCATTTTAACAAAATTTCTAGGTGATTTGTGTACTCTCTGAAGATGGAGAAGTATTGCACTGAGAGAATCAAATATTTGAAGTGAGAACTTCAAATATGAACTCATACCACAAGTCCATACTTCTCCAGACTAAATGTCCTCAGCTTTTCATCATATGACCTAGTTTCCAAATCTCACTAATCCAATTCTTCACTGCCCTCTATCATCTTCCAATCTACAAAGGGTAGAAGAGGAACTTGTGCTTCAAGAGGGGTCTGAAAGGGAGACTTATCACCTTCGTTGAGCTGGATATTATTTTTCTTTCCATATAACCTCAGAGTGCATTAGCTTCATTCTTGTTTAATAATTTCCCATCAGTCACATCACACTCAAGGCATGTAATAAACTCATGATCAGTAGGTTCCTTGGGTCTTCTTCATGTAACTATAACGAAGCCACACATACCAAAGACTTTTGTGGGTGACTGCTTGAACCAATGTTCAGAAACGTACAATTATCTATATTAAATTTAACCTTGTTGACTGTCTTTTGGTTTCATCTACCAAGTTCTTAATTTATCATAATTCTTTCATCCAATTTTGTTTGAAAACTTGATGAGCATGACTATGTCTTCCTCCAAAAACTCAAAAATCTTAAACAGAAGGAAATCCAGATTAGTCGCCTACAATCTCACAGAGTCTTCTTCCTCCTGCATGATATGAATCCATTCAGACTCTTGAGTCTGGTTCTGACACAGGTATATTGATACTTGAAATCATTTCCAAAATATATTGCTGCAGAAACCAAAATAATTTTTTAGGCAAAAAACTTCAAGATTAGATTTACAGTATTAAAAATGGAAGGCCAGCTAGTTATCCCACATCCTCTTTTGCTACCAGTACTTTGTGACAAAAGCATGACACTCTTATTCATATCCAGTCCTCAAATTATGCCAACCAAAATGACTGCCTTTACATTAAGATACATACATTCTTCTACATTAAAACAAAGTATTTTAAGTGGTCTGTACCAACATTTAACCTAGGCATTCTCTGATGCATAAATGTAGTCAGATAATAAAATAACTCATTACCTTTTCCAATGACTGAGTGTCTTTAAATTTTATAATGTTCTCCTCCTCATTTTTACAAATATAATCTACATAAATAAATAAATGAATGTACCCAGTGAAGAAAAATATTAGGCATATTACAACACCTGAGAGATGACCTTTAATTTTGTAAATCAGGTAAAGTTATTTCTATCCTCCATGAAGTTAATTCTAAATCTTAAATTCTAATTATATTTAAAATTTTATAGTCCCACTTATCCTTTTCTTAATTTGCTTTACCTTGTCTATCTCATCCCAAGAAATTCCCTTTTATGTTACTCTCATTATGCATATTAATTGAATATACCGCACTAGGAAAATGTATATCAAATAACTTTTACAAGAGAGGCAAATTGGGTAATTCAAAGATCACCCAATAATAAGATAAGATCTCCTCCTTGAGGGGCTTTATTAATCCAGTGGGGGAAGAAAAGAAGTTTACTCGCAAGTAATTAAGATAGAAAGCTATATATAGATCACACTATATAAGTAACACAGTAAATGAAAGTATATATTTTTAAGTCTTGATACACATTACCAACTTCATTCCAGGAAACACGTACTCATTCAACCCTCCAAAAGCAGTTTGTGGTTTTGCTTAGTACATGTTGGGTGGCTGGGTCCACCTTACCAAAAGAATGTGGACTTCTGACCATCCTATCTCCTCTCTCAATGGTGAGAGGAGCCAGACCAGAAAGGACAGAGTCTACTGCTACAGGGAGATGCAAAAGAGGGGCCACGGGAGAGTCGATTTCATCCTTTCCATGAAACTGTGACAGCTGGCTGGGCATCCCAGGATCTCACATCTAGGCTGCCTTCACAGTTGTGACCCGTGATGCTTCATAGAACCACAGGCTAAGAAGAAGAGACCTGTGCTACACTTAATGTTTGTCATCAATAATTTATGAGCTGCCAAAATTCTATAGCCAGTCTTACTAACCCCACAGCACCTAGGAGAGTGTAATGCACATATGACCCATTCAAAACTTCCCCCAGGTAGAACAATATTATTGTGCTTATAGGAATGAGGGAAGGAAAAAAATCAATTTAAATCCACATTAAATGCATTCTTAAAGATATGCATTTTTTCAAAAAAGTCATTATCAAATTACTGCTTACTTTTGTTAGTTACACAGACCAAGAGACAATTAAGTTAAATTGAAGTCAGAGAAATTCAAAGGGGTCATGCAAAAAGAAAAAAAGTAAACAAGTTTTTTTTTTAATTAAACAGAAACTAATTCAGACAAACACTAAGTTCAAAGTTGATGAGAATTTGGCTTTTTCCACATCCATATCATCCTCCCAGTGGATTCTTGAACTGAATAAATGTGATTTTGGCTTGAAATTTTTCATGAAGGCCATGTGGAAAATAGCCTTATTTTGAGCCACATAAAACAACTGGTCTCAGAGACCAATAAAAACTATTTCAGAGGAACAGAGACCGCTAATCTTGCTACCCCCAAACACTCACCAACCCTAAAAGTTAAGACTATTAGTATTCCTAGTGTGAACATGGCCTTTTTCCCAAGTTTTAGTTAAAACTTACAAGTTCAAAAAGTATTAGAATTCTGCACATGGTTTCTCAAGGGAGGCCCTAGACTTCACCAGGCAAAATCATTTTCAGTCCAAGTCTAAGTCCATTTCCTTCTCACATTCCATGCAGACATTGTTGACAATGTGTTCTTATATTTGGTCCTAGATCAACTGCTTTAAAATTACATAGGGTATTTTTTTTTTTTTTTTTTTTTTTTTTTTACATAGGGTATTTCTTAAGAATGGTGATTTCCAGGCCCTATGCTGGGCCTTTTGAATCAGTATTTCTGAATCAAATTTCCAAGACTCAGAAATCTATTTTTTTGACCAACTTTTGGTGAATCAATGCAAAAACCAGAGCTTCTCACACTTCACTGTGTACACTCATCACCTAGGGATCTTGTTACAATGCAGGTTCTGAATCACTAGATCTAGGTGGGAGTGTAAGGGTTGGTATTTCTGCTCTGGCCAGGTAACTCAGTTGCGTAGAGCAATGTACCTACACACCAAGGTTGGGGGTTCAATCCCCAGTCAGGGTACATACAGGAATCCACCAATGAATGCGTAAGTAAGTAGAATAAAAAGTCAATCACATGGACATGGACAACAGGTGGGATTGACTTTGGGGGGAATGGGTGGGTGGGTGGGGGGACAGAGGGGAGCAAAAAAAGGGATGGATGTAACACAACAACAATAAAATTAAAAAAAAAAAGAAAGAAAGAAAAAAAAAGTCAATCAATCAATCAATCTCCCTCTCTTCTCCCTTCCTCTCTTTCTAAAAATAAATAAATAAAAATCTTTATGAATAAAAAAACAAGTCAGCATGTCTAACAGATGAAATTCCCACCCTGATTGCAAACTAGAGTCATATGGGAAGCTTTTTAAAATCCCAATTCCAGGGGCAGGTCCAAGGTTGCAGAATAGGTGATGCTGAGCTTGCCCCCTCCCAAGAACACATCTAATGTTTGTCTATATTTAGAGCAATTCCTTTTGAGAGACAACTAGAAGCCAATTAAACAGCTTCTGCACAATAAGCAAGAGGGAGACTACATAAAGAAAGTTGAAGAACCACAAGAGCTTTCTGGAAGCTGAGGGAACAACCTGGAACCACAGTAACTGGTGAGTGGCACTTTATATTTCCCCAGCATATGGATAGCAGGTGGGAGCTGCATCCATGTTCTCTGGCCAACTGGCAGGGCACTGTAGTGTGTTCCCAGCCACTCCTCCCAGAGCTAGATCAAGCAGAAACAGAAAAGTTTCATAGCAATGCATATAAGGGGCCTCTCCACCTAGAGAATGATCCAGCAGGTATGGCAGACTGCTGGTACCAGGACCCACTGAGCTGCCTGCACGTGTGGGGCTTCCCTAGCTAGAGAAAGCATGGAACCAGCAAAACACTGTGGTACCCATTTGCAGGGCTACTCTGTCCAGAGAAAGTGTGGGAATAGCAGAGGGCTACTGTGTGCTCACATGGGGCTGCCCCTCCTGGAGAGAAAATGGAGCTAGCAAAATACCATAGTCCCCACACAGTGGTCTCTCCCCATGAGGAGTGAGTTGTGTGCTACTGTGTGCCACAGTACTGCCCCATCAGAAGAGGGTGCAGAATTAACAAAGTGCTCCTGTGCATGCACCCAAGACTGCTCCTTCAGGAGAAAGGGTAAAGCTAGTAGAATGTTAAGACGCAGGCCCACAGAGCAGCCCTACCAAACCCCTGCTTTGACAGCAGACAATTAAAGCAACAAGGCACACACAGGACTACACTACTGATGATTGGGGCATAATGAGCAAGTGAAGAGCTACATTGCCAAGAGAGGGTGCAGAACCAATAAAGTGAAACTGTACACACAAGTAGGACTGCCCTACAGAGAAAGAGGGTGGAGCTAGTGAGGCACTGAGATACAAGTACACAGGCAAAGCAACCCTGCCCAGAACCTTCTCTGACAATAGACAGTTAAAGCAAAAGGGCATTCCAAGAGCACACCAAACAGCCCTATCTATACCAGACAGTCCCACCTAGATTTAGAAAGACAAGGAAGCATGTATACACCAGAATACCTCACTTAGAACCCTTCAAGCCAGGCAATGCACTAGGCACCACATGCATCCACCCCCACTAAAACCTGCCTGCCAAAACTATCCAACACACAGTCTACACAGAGGCCACTTTTTCAAGACTGGGAGGGTCAGCTATTCCATCTATCATGGAAACAAAGGCAGGCAGTCAACAAAATGGGGAGACAGAAGAGTATGTCCTAATGAAGAACAAGTTAAAATTCCTGAGAAAAACTCTAATGAAACAAGTAATGTGCCTGATAAAGAATTCAAAGAAAGAGTCATAAAAACACTTGAGAGTAGAATATAGGAACTCAGAGAACACTTCAACAAAGAGATAGAAAAAATGTAATAAATAACCAATCAAAGATAAAGAATACAATAAATGAAATGAAGAATATATTAGAGGGAATCAACATCAAATTAGTTAATACAGAAGAATAGTTTAGCAACCTGGAACACAGAATAGTGGAACTTATCCAATCATAACAGCAAAACAAAAATAAATTTTTTTAATATGACATCTCTAGGCTAACATCAAGTGCTCTAACAATTTCAAGAGAAGAAGAGAGAGAGAAAGGGCCAGAAAGAATATTTTTAGAAATAATGGCTGAAAACTTGCCTCATCTTGGGCTGGATATAGACATCCAGGTCTAGGAAACACAGAGTCCCAACAAGATGAACCCAAAAAGACTCACACCAAGATATATTGTACATAATATGGCAAAAGTTAAGGCTAAAAAGACAACCTTAAAGGAATCAAGAATGAAACAAGTCATAAACAAGGGAAATCCCATAGGTTGTCAGCCGATTCCTTAGAAGCAACTTTACAGGCTATAAGGGAGTAGCGGGAAATATAAAGTGCTAAAAGAAAGTTATATACAACCTAAAAGTTATATACAACCTGACAAGGTTATCATTAAGAATTGAAGGGTAGTTTCCCAGACAAGCAAAAACTAAAACTAAAGGAATTCACAACCACTAAACCAGCCTTATAAGAAATATTAAAGGGTCTTCTTTATGCAGAAAAAAATAGACCTATCTATAAATAAGAAAATATAGAAAAGAAAAATAATCTCACTGGTAAAGGCAAATATACAATATTCACAGTAAATCAACCACTTAAAAAGCTAGTAAGACCCTGACTAGCTGGCTCAATTGGAGCAAAATCCCATACACCAAAAGGTTGCAGGCTCACTTCCTGATCAGGCCTAAGTTGCAGGTTTGATCCCTGGTCAGGGTGAGTATAGAAGGCAATGGATATCTCTTCCTCTTTCTCTTTTTTACATAAAGGTAAAAATTAATAGTAATATTATAATAGCTGTGGACTTTACTTCTCCATTTACCTCAATGGATAGATAATTCAAACAGAAAATTAATAAGGAAATAATGGCTTTAAGTGCCACATTAGAGCAGTTTGATTTAATAGACATCTATAGAACATTTCATCCAAAAACTGCAAATTTCACATTTTTCTGCAATACACATGGAACATTTTCCAAGATAGATTACATACTAGGCCACAAAACAATAAATTAAGAACATTGAAATCCTATCAAGCATATTTTCTGATCACAATGGCATAAACTCAAAATTATCTACAGGGAAAAAAAACTGGAAAAAGACCACAAATATGTGAAGATTAGTCAATGTGCTTCTAAACAACCAATTGATCAAAGAGAAAATCAAACAGGAAATTCAAGTCTACCTTAACACAAATGAAAATGAGAACACACTCTTACAAAAATTATGAGATGTGGTAAAAGTGTTTTAAGAATAAAGTTCATAAACTATACACACCTATCACAAAAACAAAAACAAAAAAAAACAAGAAAAATCCTAAACAACCTAAAGGAACTAGGAAAAGAGGAAGGAACAACACCTAAAGTAAATCGAAGAAAGGAAATAATAAAGATCGGAGTGGAAATAAATGAAATAGAAAAACAATAGAAAAGGTCAGTGAAACTAAGGGCTGGTTCTTTGAAAGAGAAAACTGAGCATCTCTAAAAAAGTTATCTGTAAACGAGAAGGATGCTGATATATTAATGCCTCCTCCACAAGCGCATCAAAATGCTCCCTCAGCCACCGTCCATCTGCTTGCCCGCCTCTTCCAACATGAGCACAGCCTCGCTGTTTTCAACTTATTTGATATCTAAAAAGATTAAGCCAAAAATTGTTTCAGCATGCTGCAAAGTATAATCCTAACATTTCAGACACACATTTGGACACCCTAATTTAAAATATAGTGGAAAATAGCATGGTTGTGGGCTGTCTCATGCCATATTTTAAATTCATCCTTCACAAAATGCATTTCTCTATTAAAATCATATGCATGAATTTAACTTCTAAGTGAAGTTGTAACAACAGCAACAATAGTGGCTAACTCTAATCCAACATTGTTCTAAGCACTTTCCAGTCATTCATTTAATCATTCTGTAATGTTGTCATTATTATCAACTCTATTTTACAGAGTAGAAAACTAACACCACCATGGCTGGTAGAACAATGGATAAGGTGCTGGCCTGAGAACCCAAAGGTCGCTGGTTTAATTCCCAGCCAGAGCACATAACCAAGTTGCAAGCCAGGTCTCCAGCCAGTAGCTGGAGGCAGGTGAAAGGCAACCATACATTGATATTTCTGTCCCTCTCTGCCTCTCCCCCTTCTTCTCTTGCTGGAAATAATAAATACAATCTTTAAAAGAAAAAAAAAAAGAAAGAAAGAAAGAAAGGAAAGAAAACTAAGACCAGAAGCATGCAGTGACTTTTTCAAGGTCACAGGACTAATGATAGCAGTCAATGCTTGAAACCAGGGCTCTGACTCCAGAATCTGTGTTCTTACCCATTATGCCAAACTGCCTAGGAGACACTACCTAACTTGAATTCTTTCTTTTCCAATATCTGTGGTTATTGTCATATTGCAGCATTAAAAAAGCTGGAGGGTGAGTGTAGTAGGTTGAATAGTGGCTTCAAAAAAGATGTCCAAATCTTAATTCCCTGAATGTATAAATGTGACTTTATTTGAAAAAAAAAAAAAAGTGTCTTTGCAAGTGTAAATAATCTCAAAATAACAAGTATCCTCATAAGAGAAAGGCAGAGGGAGAGTTGAGACACAGGCATATGAAGGAGGAAGTGTGAAGACAGAGCCAGAAACTGGTGTGATACACTATAAATCGAGAAATACCAACAGTTGTGGGCAGGCAGGTCCCAGAAGCCAGGAGAAGGGCACAGAACATATTCTCCCTCAGAGATTTCAGAAGGACCCAACCCTGAAGATACCTTGATTTCAGGTTTCTGGCTTCTGCAACTGTGAGAGAATAAGTTTCTGTTGTTTTAAGCCACCAAGTTAGTGTTACTTATGATGGCACTCCCAAGAATCTAATACAGTGAGTCATACAGTGGGCCCAAAAACCCTGAACAGAAATCACATCCTCACTTTACAGATCAGGAAACTAAGACTCAGAGTAAAGAATTCATCAATGTGCTGTCAATAGCATGACAAGTTTGTGGCAGAGCCAAGCCAAACTGTAGGGTACATGCTGGTCGCTCAACCATAGGCCCACCCCCTGTTCAGTACTTCTTACCCACCTTTTTTGAGAGATAGAATCATACATGCACTTTAGCACCTGACCACCAAAGGTCAGTGTCCTGACTACCATTTGCTAGCTGTGTAACCTCAATCTTCTAATTTGTAAAATGGGGGAACAGAAATGATACCTACCTTAGAGAGTTATTTTGAGGAATAAATGAATCTATGTATAAACCTGACCTATAACTTCTCAATAAATGTTAGCTTTACTATTATTTTATTCCAATATCTAGTTAGCTTTTGATAACTGGTTAATTATAAAATCAGGAATATCACAATGCCAAGGGGGGAATGTGATAGCCACATTAGCTGCATTTTCTTTATGTAAAAATTTGTGACAAATATTATTCCCCAATTTCTTATGAGAGGGTTGGATATCAAGAAACAATGCCCATCACCCTAGATTTGCACCTCTCCACAGTCTTTAATGGCCCTACCCGACAAAAAAGGAAGGCCTAATGTGATTGGCCAGTGACCAGAACATTGATTGGAAGGTATTTGCTAGTGGACATGGTCACTGTAATGCAAAAAGAACACAATGCCCCACATCCTCTCTCCAACCTATGCAGCGCTAATAGGACAAGCTAGTCCTAAGCCTCCCATCCTTTTCTTGGTCTCCCATGATGACCATTCTTGGAAACAGCTTTCTCAAACAGCTCTGCCATCCTCCCAGCCTTCCAGACCCAAGGACCAGTAAGTCACACAAGGCTTTTCCCTGCCCTACAGGACAGAGCCCTGCCCACCTCCTTACCCTTTCACTGTGGGTATCTGTCTAGTAAGCACAACAGAGCCTCCTCTTGCTAACTGTGATTTCCCCCTTAGCAGGGTAACTACATGGGGTCAGCATATAGCAGGCACGGCCATTTTAAGATCTGGCGGGGTGGGAACAGCAAGTTCTCTCCCTAATCAAAAAATCCCCTGCAAGTGAGGTGGGAGCAGGGGGGTGGTTACTGAGGGATTAATAAAGCCATATTCTGTTTCCCTTTGGACTGCTGAAATTTAGGTGTCTGTCCCCCTAGAGAGGGGCAGAAAGAGCAATAGCATTAAACCAGTAGCATTAAACCCCACCTAAATTCCTAACACATTCATATTATTTTATGAGAGTAAATATGTATAATAACTTATGTTATCTCAAAGAATAATGTTCATTATAAAGTGTCCTCTGATGTATTGAACTTCCTATTAGTCATCTGAATGATAATGCAGACGTAAAGAATACCAAGAAAATGAAACACTTGGGGAAAATAAAGTCATTTCTCCCCAAAACTAATAACCATCACTCTGTTGCAATGGCTATCCTGCTCTAATTATAGCACTGAATTGTATGCCCACATACCCAGATGCATACACACCACACCCCTCATCATATCTCTCCCAATATATAACCCAAGCCAGCTGCTGGAACAAGCTAAATACTATTGAAATCAACTGTATCCATAGGAAATGTGGGTTTGGGACACTGATTTCATCACAAACAGCTTTCTCTGTTTGTCAAAACTTTCTCCAGGAGTTCAAGGACCATGAGCAGCTGTAGACATCCAAGTCATCAGAAAAATCAAATAAAGGATCTCTTCTGCAATGCAGATTTCCCAAAAGGGCTTCAGCATCTGCCTTTTTAGCATAAGAGGCCAGGCACCCTAATCTAAAGTGAATGTTTCATAGCTTTCTCTTCCCTGCTGTTTCATTCATTTGTGAAACATGATCCCTTTTACTCCAAGCCAGGCATCGTACTTCCACCATTACCCATAATCATGTCAATTGTTTTTGACTTTCAAGAATTAACCAATACCTGAAACACCTTACCCATTTCTCTTTTCCCAAATATCCATTAGTAGGTCCTTTCCCATTTCCAGTCCTGTGTGAGTGGCTCATAAATTCTCTGAAGCCAAGAGAACTACTAAGATGACACTACAACCCTCTCTTTCCACAAGTAGAGTCAGGACTCTCACCTAAGAATTTGGGGTCAAAAAATGCTCATTTTTCCTATAACATCTGGAATTTGAAATTGTTCACCTTTGTTTTACCTTCAGACTAAGAATGAGTATATGTCAACCAAAAAGTGAACTAGAGCAACTCAGAGAGACAATGTCCCACCTAAGGCAAGCAACAACTGCTTTGCTCCAGCTCACTGAGCCCAGGGCTACCAGATCTGTCTGATGCCTAAGAAAATTCAGAAATCAGGTTTTTACGCACAGTCTCCCAAGTTTTCCATGTTGGAATGCTGTCAACTCGTGTCAGAGTAAGGATTAGATCTAGGCTCCCTGGCTTTATGAAGCCCAATGGGCCTTGGCTTTATACATGCATTTCATTTGACAGCTATTTGCTAAACAACTGCCATGTTCAGGGATATAATTTTAATAAGTGGATGGATGGATGGGTGGATGGGTGGATGGACAGCCAGATATTAAGGAACTAAAAGTGAAAGCAAAAAATAATTCCCAAATTTACAAAATACCATTTTAAAAAACTGAGATACAACATTCAACCCATAACTCTCATCTTCCTTCCCAAAATAATTTTATTTACAATTGACAATGATCAGGGAATAGATTACATAGTCTGAAAACTAAAAGTAACACAAACACAGAAATTCTATTTAAACCAGAGCATCTTCCACTAAGAAAGTCATGACTAAGGAAACACTGTAGCTTTGTAATTCACTGATAAAACCAATTCTTGGATTATTTAAGAACTTCTTTCCCTCTCTGCACTTTTGGAAACATGGGGTATATTTCTGCAGTATTTCTATGGTAATTAGTACAGCAGAGAAATGTCATCAACAGCAAAATTAAAATTAGCCTTCACGTGTAAAATTTCTCCTGGAATATGTCGGTAGTGCCTGTCTCCACCAAACAGAATAATGGGCTTACTGCGTCATCCCATAGTAAGCAAACCAAACCATCAGCAGCACCTGAATAAAACCAACCAACATATCAAACTGGAGCACCAACATGTCAACCTTTGCCTGCTTCAACCACATCTGCCTCATCCTAGCCCCTTGCCCCCATCAAATCATACTCACAAATCATATAACAGCACTGATACTATTTTGCTATCAAGGATCTCTTAATTTCCCTGGAAAAGTTTTCGAGTAACTTAGAGTTGTGGTATGGTTCAGCCAACATAAGCTTTTGGTACATTTTTATTTAGTATAGAAATACTAAGGTCCAAGAAATCAGAGAAAACTGAGGTCCAAGGAAAGGAGGTAATTTGGCCAAAGTCACATCCTGTTTGGCATCAAAGTCAAATCTAAATTAATTCCTAGCCTGGGGCTTTCTCATTTTATTAAACTAAACTGTCTCTCTAGGTGAAAAATTCCTTCTTTTACCCCACAGATAGTAAGGTCTCTTTATTTGGACCTTTTCTAATCACCTCCTTCCTGGGTTTGAGGAAGAGAAACCTCACCCCATCTCCAGGGCTGAACTTATTTTCTCCTTCCTCTTTGACTTTGTTCCTCTAGTAGCCCCTCTCTGTGCCATCCAGTTCCTTACAAGTTAAAAATGTGGTCAAGCATATCACACATTGGTGGAGGAAGATTCCCCAAACTCCACATCCCCTTCAGTTACCACTCTTCCAAGCCAAACTACTGGCAAGATGAGTATTAAAAAATTACCATTTCCAACACACTGCAGCCTAATATCCCTCTTACCACCCTATACTAAGGTTGGGGCAGAGGCCATGAGAAAGCCAATTCCACCAAACCCACATCCTTACTTTGCATCACCACCTGAATCAGTGAGACTTTGCAGCTAAACATGATCAAAGAACCAAACTCCTGTTCTCTCCTTTTCCTCAGTCTTCCACCGTGGCTCAAGCCCAAATTTTTTTACTTCTTTTGTTTTGCGCACTAAAATGAAAGTTTCATATAGGCAGGAATTTTTATCTATTACTCTATCCTCAGCACCAGCCCAGCACACATTAGTTCAATGTTTATTGACTTAATCCATTTCAGCCATTCAGTCATTGTCTTGTTTAAACCCCTTGAGGGGCACTAGTGGTCTCCAGTGGAAAGTGGAAGAGATACCTAAATGCAAGTGGAGAGGTTTGAGTTAGAGAACTTGATCTGGAAGACCAATCTTTTGGTACAAACTACTGAAGTAGCATTGTAAGGGTTTTAGCTGGATGGAAATGATGCAGCAAATGAATTCAGTAAACAGAAATGAGCAAAGTGGACCAAAGTTTACACAAATCAATTAATCAATCAATCACTTCATCTGAGTTCTCAGAATTCTAGTTCATTGGATCATTCTAGACCTGGAAGCCATGTGATCTGCTTTGGGCAAGTGGAGAGCTTGCTTCTCCTTGGGGTTCAGACAATAATGTTAATTGAAAAGTCAACCCCATCTTTTTTGTCCTCTTTTACTCTCTATATTAACACAAAAATTTACAGTTTCCACCTCATGATACAGAAAATATTTTAATACAGCCTACCAGAAAATGTAACATGAGTCTTCCCTTTTTTTAGCAATGAGAAAGGTCTGGCTATGGCTCAGGGTTCTTTAGAGGGCCATCTGCAAATCAACATGAACTGGCTTGGATTCAGCTAAGGGACTCTATACCTTGGTCAAGAAAACTCTCATCGCCACTCCTAAGACGCTCATCTAAATTTGGTTTCCAGAGAAAGATATTTTAATTCCACTGACTGTAAAAAAGAGAAAACAACAGGACAATACAGAAAAACTGTTCCCAAGATTATGATATGGCATCTCCTTGGCATATAAAATATTGTTATATTGGGTTCACAATAACCTTTCCCTTTTGACCATTAGCATATTGAGAAAGGAGCTATTAAACTCATCCTTCTACTGATAATACGACAGTCCCACAGGAGTTCAAGAGCTAGGAACACACAGCAAATCAAAGAAGCAAAATATAGTTTGTCCCAACATGTGCCTCCATATAAATTAAGCACTAAACTAACTTTTCCTTTTTTTTTAATTGTTGTCCTTTTTTTATTGAAATGTAATTCACATATAATATCCCATTACTTTCATTTTATTCTTTTTATAGCTCAGTAATATTCCATTGTATATGTGGTACATATATATACCACATCTTCTTTATCTATTCACCTATTGATAGACACTTAGGTTGCTTCCATATTTTGCCTATTGTAAATAATGCTGCAAAGAACAGGATTATACATATCTCTTTGAATTAGTGTTTTCATTTTCCTCAAATGAATATCCATAAGTGGAATTGTTGGATCATGGTAGTTGTATTTTTAATTTTTTGAAGAAACTCCATACTGTTTTCCACAGTGACAGCACCAACTTACCTTCCCACCAACAGTGCACAAGGATTCCCTTTTCTCCACATCCTTACCAACACTGACCTTTTGTCTTTTTTTAAATAGCCATTCTTAGAGATATGAGGTGATAGTTCATAGTATAACTTCTCTTAATTTGAGGGGAAAAAATTATCCCCATGGTCCAATTTCTCTTTCTCCTCTTTAACATAAATAAGTACAGTGCTTAGACCATTAATTTTGCCCTGCTTTCATCCCAATCAATGCTTTATGAAATAAGTCTCCAGTCATATATTTGTCTTTTAGTCATTTTCTCTATTGAGAACCTGGATTCCCCACCAACCCACCAATGACCCCTGCTCCCACCTTCCATATTTTTGAACAGTCCATCCTTAGGAAGTGTATCCAATGTTACCCTCTCTATATAAAGGCTTCCCTCACCTCATCCTTCTCTGGACTCCTAAAGCATTTTAATTTTATCTTTAATTGTGGGTACAACTTTCTCTCCCCCTTTTTTAAAAAAATATTTTATTATTTTTAGAGAGAGGGGAAGGGAGAGAAGCAGAGAGGGAGAGAGACATCATTGTGTGGTTGCCTTTCACCTGCCTCCAGCTATGGACTTGGCTGGAGACCTGGCTTGCAACCTGGTTATGCGCCCTGAATGGGAATCGAACTGGTGACCTTTGGGTTCGCAGGCCAGCACCTTATCCTTTGAGCCACCAGCCAGGGTTCTTTCCCCGTTTTTATGGGTTGTCTTTCTATGGATTTTTATGGGTACAGCATTTTCCTGCTAAAATAGATTCTCAGGACAGGAACTAGGACCTACTCATATTTGTAACCACAGAGCTTCTAAACAGAGAGCATGACTATTAATCAGTCAAGATGCACTGGACTAACAAAACCTCAGCTCAAAGTGGCTTACACAGGGCTACACCATACCACAGTCAACCTTGACTTTGAAGACCAGCTTTGGAGTTAATCTGCCTGGGCTCAATTCCAGCTCTGCCACTTGCCAACTATAAACTTGGACAAGTGACTTCCTCTCTAGCCCTGCCTTGCTCACATATAAAATGCTGATATTACTAAACAGTATTTACTTCACAGGGTCATCATGTGAATTCAATAAGATACTACATGCAATCTCTTCAGCACAGTATTTGAAAGATCATTATTTCGTTTAGAGTACATGTAGAAAGTTCTTTATCAGCTATACTGATCGTTTTTATTCCTTCTATAGAGACATTGGTGTGCGAAATGGGAAAATAATTCACAGTCTGACATGTTTGACTGAGAAAGGCAAGAACCTAGACCTTCCCCAATACCTTCCAGAAGCCCTGCCCTGGCTGAGGGTTGGGAAGATGTTGTACCCACTCTCCTGGACTCTGGCTAGGCTTCCACCAAAGAGAAAGTTCATATCAAGGGTTATTTTCAAGAAAGCAAATAATTTGGCAAGCTCAAAATTCATGCTCATGTAAAATTCCAAGGCAGAGTCAATTGTCCATCAAAGACTAGGTAACTCTGGCTGGTATGGCTCAATGGATTGAGCACCAGCCTGCAAACCAAAGGGTTGCTTGTACAATTCCCAGTTGGGTGCATGCCTGGGTTGTGGGCCAGATCTTCAGTTGGGGGCATGCAAGATGCAACCACACCTTGATGTTTCTCTCCCTCTCTTTCTGTCTCCCTTTCCCTCTCTAAAAATCAATAAAATCTTTTTTAAAATAGTTGGGGGGAGTGGGTGGGTGGGGAAGGGGACAGAGGGAAGGAAAAAGGGGATGGATGTAATAAAACAATAAAATTAAATTTAAATAAATAAATAAACAAATAAAATACTAGGTATATCACTGCTGTGTTTCTTATCCATGTTCTACATAGGAAAAAAAGATATGCGTCTCATGATTTTCACTAGACAGTAAAGGGGCCAACAGGGTGCCTTACCTTCTTTAGAGTCTTCTTGAGTCCTCAGTAAATAAATGAAAACAGAGGTACCAAATTAACCCTTACTTGATAACTCCCCAAAATCTTTTATTCCTTGCTCTCACAAATGCCTACAGCATAATTTAATTTAAAGTGTTAGGTTTTATTTGCAATTACAAAGAAATAAAATAGAATTATCCAAGGTGAATTGGGACTTTAAGCACCCCAAGACCATAATAAACTAGAAGTCCTTAATGAATGTAAATATTTAAACAAGTACTTCACTATGTCACCTAACACTAAGCAAACTTTTAAGGTAACTTATTCTGGAGGGTGGACTAAAATCTACCACCTCCAGTATATTCTACCTGAACACATAGTGAATGTAATACAGTCCATCTACAATTTTCTACCCTACTGATATAGGCACCTTTTAACTATCCCCAGAATCCTGGCACATGTTCCCTACTTCTCAGCACAAATTGAATAGTAGAGAGCTTAAGACATGTCTTATATTACCAGAAGCTCATTCATTTCATTAAGTACTAGAAACTACTTATTCCTAATACGCATGCATTATTAATATTAAATGGCAATATTTTGACAGAGGTTTTACCTAAACATTCTTAGATGGCCTTGGGGTTCAGAGCAGGAGTAAAGAAGTGAAGTAACAATTCAGGTTATGCACATTTTTCTAGGGAAAAATATGAAGTTTTCAATGGCTTCTCAAACAACATATGACTCTCCAAAGTTAAAAACCACAGACAGAAGTTTTTTTTTCTTTGGTAAGGCAAATTTCATTTATTGCTACATTTCTAAATTTAAGCAATTTCTAAATGTGGTCATCATGTGCATTGTTCAACTTTCCACCTCATATATTTACATATTTCTACTGGTTTCAGTATCCCTTGGGAACTTTCATATATTTTATATGAATGTTTCACAAATATGCCTAGTTCTAAACGTTGCAGATCCTAACTAGCACCATAATATCAGTTACTTGGAGACCAAAGCCTAAGGGAATTTACAAAATGTGAATAATTTTTTAGACATTGTATAAAGGAATCGTATAAGTCCACTAAGATAAGAAAGCACAAACTGATCCAGAAGGCAATACCACTTCCAGAATTTCTCCAGTGGGCCTAGTTAAGGGTAGGGATTGACAAGGTGAGTATGAAGATCTAGAAATTCCAGAAATTCCAACTTCAATGCTACTGAAGTTGCTGTTGAAATAGCTAGGCATAGACAGGTGAAAGTAGGTAACCTTCTTTGAAAGGTCTTGGTCTTCCTAATAACTGAAATAGGGCAAGCTCCCATTATGTGTTACACAGACATATTTCCTAGCAATGGCTGTCCTTTCTTCCCAGCCACCTTACCCACAAACTCCATGGGGAGAATCTACCCATCCATCATGCCTCTTTTTCAGGGTCTCTTTCCATAGTTCTGCTGGAGCAGGAAGGCATAGATCTCATGATTCCCTTGGCCACAGCTAACTGGGCCTAAAATACTCTGGATTCAAGCTGGCCAAACAGATCATCAGATGCTTGGTTCTCTGAATTGGAAGTTGAAACAGAGCAACTCTAGATAGACTCCAAAAAGCACTTGAATAGGCAAGACACACGGTTTCCTTGAGTGGCCACTTCTCCACAAGCAACATATAAAAACATATCAGAAGAAAAAAAGAAAGGCTGACTTTGTCATTATTACTGATAAGTTTCCAAATAATTTGATTCCAGTCCCCAAAACACCTGGCTGCCTACCTATTCATAGGGACCGGAAGAAAGTCTATGTTGCTAGTAAATCACTTTTTCTTTTTTTCAACATGCTTGAATGGGTTTTGCTACTTACAGTTATATTCTCTCTGAAATAAGAAGTGATGGAATGAATTAGTAAATAAATGAGTTGAATTCTCAAAATGAACAAAGATGTTTCATAGGAAAATTGCTGAGAGAAAAGGTAATTAGGAACACTGGTACCCAAGAGGGGAAGATCTGACTTTCAGATACAAGATTTGGAACAATGAGAAAGATAAATCTTAACTAGGTATGATCACCCATTGAGATAAAAAAAAAATCACCTGAAGAGGAAGCTGAGAGATGCCAGGTGAGAGACTTCTAGGCCAGGAGGCTATTTACATACCCTGAAGTTCCTGTAGATGGAGGCAAGATCAGGAAGAATTCTAACTGAATTCATGAGACCATCCTCAGGAGAGTTCATCAATCCATAATAAAGAGCTTCCCCATTCCTGAAGTTGCTGCTCTGCGGATCCAGTGAATTTGGATAACTACCTGAAAGAATCTGCTGGACCTTTAATGAAGCATCCTGAGAGAGAATCATTCTCATTTCTCTGCAATGGTTTTAATTTTCCAGCCAGTCACAAAGTTGCTTCCTCCTGCCCCTCAGGCTGGGTCTCTAAGATGAAAGTGTTCCTTTGGCATTCTCCTCTGCTCATTTACTTGACAAGAATGCATTTGCTCCTTCATGCTTTCCCTCTCTCCTCTGTTGCTCCTAACAAAATACTTCCTTCCTCATTTCTGCTTTCCATCTTTCTTGTATGCCTCTTCAGCAGCAGCCTGAAGATACTGTCAGGCAGCACTGCTACTCCCACTGTAAAGCAGGCCTTCCATTTCAGCACCAAATTCTCTAGCTTTCAAACAAACCTGTTGTGTTCTTCAAGGCAGTGAAAAGAACACAATTTTGGAGCTAAGCATATCTGAGAATCAAATCCCAACTATACCTAATGAAAAGACCCCAGGTAGGCCACCTAATTAATCTCTTTGTGCCTTGTTCTCATCTATAAACGGGGATGCTACATGCCTTGCAAAGCTGTTGAGCTCTCACACACAGAAGTAGCTAGAAAATTCCGAACATGTAGAAGGAGTCAAAAATGTTTATTCTCTTCAAGAAAAAAAAAACCTCAAAGACACAGACAACAGTATGGTGATTACCAAAGGGAAAGTGGGGTGGGGGAAAGTAGAAGAAGATAAAGGGGGAATAAATAGTAACACAAGGAGACTTGACTTGTGGGGGTGAACACACAATACAATGTACAGATGACAGAATTGTACACCTGAAACCTATATAATTTTATTAACCAATGTCATCCCAATAAATTTAATAAAAAATAAATAAAGTATAATGCTTTGTCTCCCTCTTTTTCAAGATTGGTTTCAGGCATAGACAAAAAGAAAAAAAAAAAAGTACATGAAAGCATAAAGAAATGATACTTTTAAAGGTTTCATTTCCTTGAAGGGTTGTTTATTTCCTTATAAAGCTGATCTCTATTTACCAAATGTCTACTTCTAAAAGAATTCAAGGTATTTGAAGATTTATGTTTAATAGTCCAGGTCCAGATATTTTTATTAAAGGCACAATTAGTTCTTCTCTCAAAATGATTAATCAGATTGTATCTTTTATGTCATTGTTTTTACACAAATATATACATTTTAAATACTTTTTTTAATTACAGGTGACATACAATATTATATTAGTTTCAGGTATATGAGTGACTGGACATTATATAACTCACTAAGTGATCACCCTTATAAATCTAATACCCATTTGACCACACATAGTTATTACAATATTATTTATCATATTCCCTATACTATACTTAAAATTCCTGGGACTATTCTGTAACTGACAATTTGTACTTAATTCCTTCACCTTCTTACCCATCCCCACCCCACCAATCTCTCCTACCTTTCAAAATCCCAGGTCCCCAAATCCCCATATATACATTTTGATAATCACTTTACAAAGTAAAATAACTGAGTACATGCAAATTATCAAGAAAAATGAAGATACAGTAATCATCCAATTAACTCAAAATTTCTCAGCCTTGAACCTATTGACATTCTTGACCAGATAATGTGGAGAGCTGTCCAATTTAGTGCTGGGTGTTTAGCAGCATCCCTGGCTTATGCCCACTAGATGCCAGCAGCATATCCCACCCACTTTCAACAATCAAAAATGTCTCCAGATATTGCCAAATGTTTCTTGGGAAGCAAATCATCCCAGTTGAGAACCACTTAATTAACTTTATCAATATCCATATCATCAAACAAGAAGTCACTGCTTCAGTCTTTACTTCTTCTCCCAGAAATGTTCCTACTAAAAAACAAAATGGCTGTATATCGTTTCCAAGATACAATCAAATGCTGGCTTCTCAGAGAAACAGGGGAGAAGAAAAGGCACGTGACAGAATTCTGTTTGTCAGGCTGCCCAAGCTTTTTGCTGCATGCCCATGTTCTGCCTAAAACCTACTTCCCCAACTTTCCAAAATGCTTTTCACAGCTTTCAGAACCTGACCTTTAGAGCAGCTTTATGTGTGTGTGAAATAGATTTACAATTTTCTATATTCCTGCAAAGCCAAACCACTGACTGAGTCCAAATGCCAACTGGGGATGGTCGGAATTTGCACACAGATGTCAGTGGACTCCAAAACAAAAACACGAAAGCTCCACCTGCAACTAATTATAGACATTGAAATTGCACTCTAGCCAGAAGAGGCCAAGTTCAGAACCCACCCCATCTGCTTTGGCCGATAAAATCACTGTTACTTTTTCTCCTGTCAACATAGACTTGATTCTTAAAATCCTCTGACAATGTTGTCTATAGGGAATTGTATCAGGCAGTGAAAGTTTTCAGGGTGACCACTCCCCTGCCTTCCCCTCCCAAAGCCTGGTTTCAGTAAGTGTCTTTGGCAAAAATAAGACTAAAATCTCATTGAAATATTCCAAAATGTTTTCTTTGGTTGTGAGCTGTTGCTATTTCATAGCCAAAATAAAGTGATCCAGAGAGCAAATGGAACATGGAAATCATTTAGCTCTCCCAAGGTCCAACATACAAGAATGTTTATTTTCCTCCTATTAGCCAAGTCTTTCATAAGAAAACCTAGGAATAAAAATCTGTAAGACTACTAATACAATGCACATGGCTGATCCTAGGGCTGACTGCAAGAGATTACTGAAGCAAAAACCAGCTGACATCTGTGACAAAGATGTATATTTCACTTCAAATCACTCTCCTACATTCTGGCAAACAAAGAAATCAACTGTTGGCCTAATGCCATCTCATCTATCTTCAGAACCAAAGGAAGTTTTTACCTACCCATGAAAGGCATTAAAATTGTGGTTTCACTCTAAGTAGATCATTGCCTAAGTCTGGACCAAAGCTTTTCCACCTTTCTGGAAAGGCAGACAAAAGCTAGGGTTCTCCGAAAAGCTGAGGAAGACTATTTCAAAATAAGGAAGGCAGACACTTTTTCTTTGGTCCTTCTAAGATTCAGCATTTCAAGTCATGCTGTGGTGCTAAACTAGTTCATGTGCCTATGTAACATTGGGGAAAATACACACAGACACACATATTTCAAATCAGAGTTAAAATTTTTAAATGTATACACAGATATGACATACGATTGACTTCTTAATTTCTTAGGTCTCTTGATTTGACTTATATGCACTTAAAACATTTGGGAGAAAGAGTGATCAAGTACAGCTCAATTCAATCCAGTGGACATGTTTTTATCATAGAGCATCCCTTCACCCTTCATCTCAGTAACTTTGAAAACTGCTCCTCTCCCAATGCTCACTGTCCCAATAGGGTCACCAGTCACAATAACCCCTTTCCATACATCTGTCCCCACCCCTAACAAATACATTCTCCAAGTCTGGAGGCAGGATATAACTAAGGCAGCACAAAACCCTTTCATAAATTTCGCAAGTGGGAAGTGAAGACATAGGGATCTCTTAACCCTTCAGTTGTGGTACTAGCAGCCAACACAATCTACCACCTGAAGAAGAAAATGGGGCTTACACCTAAAGGCAGGTATCAAGAACCAGAGGTGAAGCAATGGGTAGACATAGGCCTGCTTCAGCTGGAGGTCCTAGGTCCAGTCAACCCTAAGTGCCACACCTGAGCCTTTCTGCAATTTCATTAGGAGAACTAATAAATTCCCTTTTGTTGCTTATTCCGGCTTGGAGTAGCATCTGTGTTGTGTCCATGGAATATTGCCCAATACAATTAACAAGTAGATTTCTTCCTCTAATGTATTGGTCCTTTGAGATCTCATTTCTCCTCCTGAAATGCACCTATTTTTATGGTTATCATGACTGGTAATTATTATGAGTAATGGTTATTAATTAATGATTTCCTATGTTTTGTCAGTTAGAAAGGTATTGAGCTGCAAGTAGTAGAATACCCAACAATGACTTAAATAACTAGGGGTTTATTTTCTCATGAGACTGGAAGTTTGGAAGCAGGTCATTGCTGCTGCTGCTGATGCAATTGCTCAGAGATGGTAGGGCATAGGCACCTGTGCTTACCTCAGTCTCTCTCCCAGGTATCACATCAGTACCAAGAAGCATTGCTGGTGACATTTATTCCTTTTATCAGGAAAACAAAAGCTTGCCCAGAATTTTCCATATTTCCAATTGTTTTTTTTTTTTTTTTTGCCAGATACCTGATTTTTATACACACACACACACACACACACACACACACATACACACTCCACTCCCTCTCAGCTTTGGCAGAGTAGATTTCTCTGACCTCACTGACTTAGGCCTTGGTCACTTAACATGCTTTAGGCAAGAGAATATTAGTGGATATGATCTAAACAGAGGCTTAAAATATGTTTGTGGGGTTTAGTTAGACACTTTGGAAATACTGACTTTGAGCAACCTATGGATCTCAGACAGAGTTGTAGAAGGAATGGAGCCTGGAAGAAGGCATAGATATAAGACCAGTCTACTTCAGCAATAAATATATTTAAGTCCTGCCTACAAACCTGAGGGAACCTGACACTCCAAGGCTGAGCTCTTGACTTCACAAACATTCTCAAAGTGACTTGCAGCTGCATTTAACTGTCAGCAGGCCCTTCACAATACAGCTGCCTCACCATATTCTCAACAAGAGATAGAACTGATTCTATCACCTGCTTCCAATTGGTACAGCTCTTCATATCTGGACATTCACAATGAAGTGAGTATTTTGGGACAAAGTTGAATAACCTCTACTGAAAAGACCTATAGTTATACAAATAAAAGAGAAAATAGTAATAAAGGAAACACAGAAATGTGTCTATCTTGACCTTTTCAAGTTAGAGGCTCAAAATGAGAATGAAATCATATATTTCAACTAGCTCAAAAACTCATCAAAAGCCCATATTAATATTGACTTAGAGTAGATTATTTTTTATTGTGTTAAGCCAGAAATAGAAATTATCACATAACCATGGCTTAAAAGCTGTAACATTCCCCAGACAGGTTTACTTACACTTCTTAGGTTATGTTTCCCAATGACCTTGCCCCACTTCTGCACACATGAGATGGGTAAATATTAAATCTAGTACAATCTTCCACTGTGTGATGCTATTTATATTCATGCAGATCCTAGGCTAGCCATGCACAACTTAGGAAAAATTTTTAAATGTTTTATTGCACCTGATCTGGAAAATGATCCATTAAAAATATGAAGATAATAATTGCACAAAATATCCAAAACTATGAAAAGACAATAACTTATACACACCAAGCTATAAAATACAAGTCCTTATGAATGTTTTGTATATTTATTCTCTACATGTTTTCTCTCTCTAATCTCCATCAAATAGGTAAATAGAATGCAGCTGCCAAGAAAAAACAATCTTAGAATCTTTTAGAGAAAATTGGATCACTTTACATCCATGTAGTTGCAGTCTCCCATACCCAACATTCACCTCAACCCCATACAGGCCATTAAAAATAATAAAGGGGCTGACTCAGATGGCAATCAAACATCCATTCTAAATCTTTTCTCCTCATCACTCACCTAATCAACCTACTTGGGTAACACTGAGAACATGGACTATGCGCTCATGCCATTCCAAAGAATTAGCTATCCATAATATGCCACCCCACTCTTCTTCAATTCAAAAAAGTATATTATAAAGTAAAAGGCACAAGCAATAACATAAATATTAACTCTGTGGCCATGCCCTCTAGTTTACACAAATAAGCCAATGATCCCAAATATCAGTACTGTAACTCTTACCAGTCACAAATGTATTTCTATTCATGCAGATCTATATGGCTGAGAAGTATGGAGATAGCCTGAGGGTGGGGGGTGATCTGGGGTATAGTACTCATCCAGGAACCTAAGTATTACCCCTTTGCAAAAGGTAAATTTGGTCATAGCTACCTAGCTACTGGCTCCAAAGTTCCAAACAGTCCTATACTTTTTGTAACAGAGGCAAGGTATGTAACATCCTCCCTTAGATCAGGAGTTGGATTCAGTTCCCTCAGACAGAACTATTAGAAGAACTTCAAAATCTACTGCAAAAGCATTGGTGAGTGTGAGCCCACTATAACACTGCATATCAGGGAAAAATGGTCTATGCTGTTGAGCATTAAATTCACAGAACAATAAATATCATAAACATGAATATGCTAGCTTTCTCACCTTTACTCTATAATGGACCTGCCTCCATTTCTATTTACATGGTACAATTCAAATTGTCTTAGGTTTTCTGAATTTAGTTTAGTGAAATTGTAATTATCCAAATACCCTCTGGTATAACTACATTTGTAAATGCAGTCTCTGGTTGTTAGAGATAAGAAATCACAATCAACTGTCCCATATCTCTTTTACAGTCTTTTCTTCCATATAAAAAATATTTCCATAATTTTTTTCTGAATGGAAATTATAGTAAATTATGGTAGAAACCCTCCACAGCACAAAAACCATTCCTAGGACAAAATCTAGCACCTAATGTACAAAAAGCTCTAAGCACAATGCCTAATACAGAATGCCCCCAAAAGATGTCTGCTTGTAGCAGCGGCATAATAATAGAGCAATAACAGCAGAAGTCTGCATTGTTGCCCAAACTTTATTTCATCTAGCTCTGCCTTTTGACAAACAGAGAAACCTCACTGGTAGAAATCTCTTAATGCTCCCTGATATCTAACTCTACTTTCCCTCCTGGAAAGAGGAGAGGACTACCACTCTCAACCCCTTGCAACTGTGTCACTTCCAGTCCAAGGAACCGAGGAGCCAATGGGCTGTCTCTAGGTACTCTTGCTCTCCTGTAGCCATATGCCAAGATGCAGATAGACTGGATCTTGTGTCACTGCCTGAAGGAAAGCTACCCTGGAGAGTCACTTGACCTGCTTCATACTTCAGGTGAATACAAAATAAATCTCTGATGTGTTACACCACTGAAATTTGAGTTTGATGTGGAATTTGTTGATTTACTCATCATGATCTACCCTATCTTGACTAACAGGCACTTATATACCACTAAAAAGGATCTTGACATACTTCTAAAGGGGAAAGAAGGAGCATTTCAATGTTTTAAATAACTCGCTTTTTGTTGATCTTAATATTCTTTACTTTGTAATACTTAGTCATATTGCAAGTAAACTGACTTTTCAAACCCTCCATGCTTCTTCCTCCTTTCATATTTTTAACCTAAAAAAGAAAATAATTACACTTTACTTATATTTAATGTACAGATTAATACTGGGGTATTCACTAAGTCCTATATCACACAGTTATATATTACCCATCATGCCCCAGGTACCCTATGATCATAATAGAGTCTAGAACAAAGAAGGGGTAATGGGAGCACTCAACTATTCATATGCTTACAGCTTAAGGCAACATGGGACAGTTAAGTAGAGTGTGAATATTACCCAGTTTAAACTGAAGTAATCCTTATGAAATAGACAAAGGGGTTTAAATGTTTTAAGTAGGAGACAGTTTTGTGTATAGTTAAAATTTACCTCTGTATGCTATTAATTTTACTGTCTCTTGCATATTTAAATTTTTGTGAATAGTATATTGACACAATAGCACATCATGTAATTTACAAATAAATATACATGTAAGTGGGGAATCTACATTCAAAAAACATTTAATGAATGAAGCACAAGATAAAAATAATTTTGGAACTGATAATTTAGAGAATGGCTTTCAATTTTCTCAGTACTTGCATCATTCCTAAACTTTTATTTCCCAATAAAAGCTAGAAAAGGAAGAAAAGCAGTACAGGACTGGAGAAATACACATAGCTGTAACAGGTCCACAGGATTTCATGGATCAGCAGAATCCAAAAAAGAAAAAAGAAAAGAAAAGAAATAATAGTGAAGAGCATTAATTTGATTTAGCAGTAAAAGACAAGGCTTTCTATTACAAATAAAAATCACATCTTAACATCTAAAAACCAGCAAAAGTTCTGTCAGATAATCAAAGGGATAAGGTGATTACTTTCCACTTAGAAGGAAAAACAGCAAGTTCTCAGACAAATCAGAAAAGCTTCTATGGGTGCTTGGGCTCCAAAGAGGTGGTAGCCAGGGAAACAGAAGAGATCACTTCATTAGGCCATAAAGCCAATGTAAAGATCAATTCTTGGAGAATCACTGGTGTAGCTAAGTTTAAATTATCTCAAATTTCTACAGAAAGTTAAAAGGTATCTGGGAATTTTTTTTAGCAAAATGGTACAGTACCCTTTTACCCTCTATTCCCCACCTCTTAGCATTTATCTCACTACCAGTAAGATGTAAACCTGGAATTTCAAGCCAGGAATTCTGATTCCAAAGTCCTTTTGAAAATAGCATCATATAAATGAGCCTCACAAAACAGGTAGGATGTGAAAATCAAGAATGGCTGGGGCACTTCTGGTCAAGATGGAGGCATAGGTAGACACCCTAGTCTCCCTCCCCATCTAGAAGAAATTTAATCCACCTCAAAACTAAATGTAAACAATGCAGAAATTTTAGGAATTCAAACTACATGGAAGTGCAACAAATGAATAAGTAAAAACATATTCGGCCAGACAGGTAGGAGGGGCAGAGCCAGGGAGGAGAGCGGCAGTGGCAGCACCAGAGCTGAGGCCTCAGTGAAAAGTACAGTCACACATTTAAACCTGTAAAGTGATTCTGGGGCCAGACCATGCACCCCACAGTTCTAGCTCTGGGAAAAATAGAGCCATATTGCTTATGCCTGTGAAAACCAGTGGGGAGAGGTACCAAAATGGCAGAGGAGTAAGTGGAGCTACACCAATCTCCTCCCAGGACCAATCTAGAATTACAACCTAATTGGGGAAAAATCATCCAGAAATACCAACAGACTACCAGCTGGAGGGAAACCTTTTAACCACAGACAGAACAGAAGAGGCCATACATCACAACATGACTGGTAAGAATTACAAAGAAGCAAGAGAGCTGGCTGGGCTCCCATGGATGGCAGCCAAAGGGTATGGAGCTGGGGTCTCCATCTGAGAAGGATGGTTTCTTAACCCACAGCTCAGTTTCCCAGCCCACAGCAACACAGCTAAGTAAAACAGCATTTAGCCATGAAAAGCGAAAAGTTGTAGGGTTTGCTAGCCTGAGATGGCTAGAGACAGAGAATTACTAAAGTGACCATGCACAAAAATACAATGGCACTCATTTACCCTTGGCTCCAGTAGAGGGAGGGCAGAGTGAACTAAAAATGCATAAGGAGAATCGGGAGCAGTGGCTTTGAGGAGAGAGAAATAAGGGAGCTACTGTCTAAGTCCCAGTACTGACTCACCCCCCATATCCCAGGCAGACTATGCTACCACAATTGGTATTACCCCGGAAGTGGTAGCCCCACCCATTGGAATCAGTCTGCCCCATCCAGTGGTGCCTAAGCCTGGTGGTTGATCACAGATTGATTAGATTACAACTAAATTAATCTGTCCCACCCAACTGTGCCTGAGCCTGGAGGCTGATCACAGGTTGACTGGATTAAAACTGAAGGGTACAGACAAAGACAATGAATCTCTGTTTGGCTCCAACAGGCTAATTAGACACAGACTATGGAATAATCTGACATCACCAGAAGTGAATACAGGAAGTAAAGAAAGTACACCTCTACGTGACAGATCACAACACAAAGATAGGAACTCAAAAAAAAATCCATTCTAAAAAATGAAAACAAACTAGAAGAGTCACCTAAAGTCACCTAAAGAGTCACATTCTAAAAATGGAGAGGAAAAAAAAAACAATCCATCACCAAAAGGAGGAATCCCCAGAAAGACTGCTAAATGAAATAGAAGTAAACAAACTATCAGATATGGAATTCAAAATAATGATGACAGAGAAACTCAATGAGCTCAGCAATGTCAACAAAAACTACAAACAACTACAGTGGAACTACAAAGAACTCCAGGGAAGCTTTAAGGAACTGGTTCTTTGAAAAGATAAACAAAATCAATAAGCCTTTAACCAGACTCATCAAGAAAAAAAGAGAGAGGACCCAAATAAACACTCTCTACTTCTATTCAACATCATTTTGGAGTTTCCAGTCATAGTGATCAGATTAGAAAATAGAATCAAAGGCACCCAAATTGGAAAGAAGGAAGTAAATCTGTCATTATTTGCAGATGACATGATAGTGTATAAAACCCAATGGTCTCCACCAAAAATCTCAATCTAATGAGCAAATTTAGCAAAATAGCTGGATATAAAGTCAATATTTGGAAGTCAAAGGCATTTTTGTATACCGACAATGAAACATCAGAAATAAAAACTAGAAAACAAATCCCACTTATCATAGCAACAAGAAAAATTAAGTTCTCAGGAATAAACTTAACCAAGTAGGTAAAAGACCTGTACTCAGAAAACTACAGAATACTGAAGAAACTAATTAAGACACAAGTAAATTGAAGTATATACCATGTTCATTAATGGGAAGAATTAACATCATTAAAATGTCCATTCTACCCAAAGCAATTTATAGGTTCAATGCAATCCTTATTAAAATACCAATGACATATTTCACAGATCTAGAAAAAATACTTTAAAAATTTAAGTGGAAGCCATGGCTGGTGGCACAGTGGATAAGGCACCAGCCTGCAAACACAAAGGCCACTGGTTCTATTCCCAGCCAGGGCACCTAACCAGGTTGCAAACCAGGCCTCCAGCCAGGTCCACAGCTGGAGGCAGATGAAAGGAATCATACATTGATGTCTCTCTCCCTCTCTGCCTCTCTCCCTTTCCCTCTCTCTGAAAATAAATAAAATCTTTAAAAAAAAATTTTTAATGGTGCCAAAAATGACCACAAATAGCCACAGCAATCTTAAGAAAGAAGAACAAAGTAGGAGGAATCACAATACCAGACATCAAACTATACTACAAGGCCAATGTAATCAAAACAGTCTGGTACTGGCATAAGAATAGATATATAGATCAGTGGAACAGAATAGAGAGCCCAGAAATAAACCCAGGACTCGATGGTCAATTAACATTTGAAAATGGAGAAACAGAATGAAAATAGCCTCTTCAATAAGTCATGTTGGAATAACTGGACAGGGACATGCAAAAAAATAAAACTAGACCACCAGCTTACACCATACACCATAATAAACTCAAGATGGATAAAGGACTTAAACATAAACCGTGCCACCATAAAAGCCCTAGAGGAAAACATAGGCAGTGAAATTTCAGATATCCCATGCAGCAATGTTCTCACCGATACTTCTCCTAGAACAAGGGAAATGAAGGGACAGATAAGTAAATGGGACTACATGAAACTGAAAAGTTTCTGTTCAGCTAAAGAAAATAGCAAAATTCAAAGGGAACCAACTGTATGGGAAAACATAATTACCAATGATACCTCAGACAAGGGTCTGATCTCCAAATATATATAAAGAACTTATAGAATTCAACACCAGGGAGACAGACAGGCCAATTTAAAAATGGGCAAAGGATCTAAACAGACACTTCTCTGAGGAGGACATACAAAGGGCCTGTAGGCACATGAAAGAATGCTCAACATCACTAGCCAGCCAAGAGATATAAATTAAAACCACACTCACATCTGTCAGAATGGCCATTATTAACAAATCAACAAGCAACAAGCACTGTCGAAGATGTGCAGAAAGGGGTACCTAGTGCACTATTGGTGGGAATGCAGACTAGTGCAGCCACTGTGAAAAACAGTATGGAATTTCCTAAAAAAACTAAAAGTAGAACTGCCTTTTGACCCAGCAATTTCCACTCATAGGATTACACCTGAAGAACCCTGAAACACCAATTCAGAAGAACCTGTGCAACCCTATGTTCATAGCAGTGCTATTTACAATAGCCAAGTACTGAAAACAGCGTAAGTGCCCATCAGTGGATGAATGGATTTTAAAACTTTGGTACATTTACACAATGGAATACTACACAGCAGAAAGAAAGAACTCCTACTTTTGAGACAAAATGGATGGAAATAGGGAGTATTATACTTAATGAAATAAGCCAGTCAATGAAAGACAAATACCATATGATCTCACCCAATACAGGGGACTAATAAACAAAACAAACAAGCAAGCAAAATAGAACCAGAGGCATGGAAACAAGGAACAGACTTTCATTGTGTAGAGGGGAGGGGAGGAGGAGAGGAAGAGGCAAAGAATAGGAACAGTTAAGTCAGGAAACTAGTGTAAATGACCCTTGGACAACATAGGGGATTGACTGTGGGAAAGGGGTAGAGGGTGGGGCCGTGAAGAGCAATGGGGATAAGTGGGATAAATGTAATATAACAACAATAAATTATTTGGAAAAAAATAAAAGCAGTAAGGGTTGGGGTAGAGGAAGAAATTACCAGGCTCAATGGGCAAGCAGCATTTTTCCCTCTCAGACCTCTCCCCCACATACAGTGCCACACCATGGTAAAACTGGTTGCCCTGCACCCATTAATTCCTAAGGCTTCTCCCATTCAACATAAGAAGTGGGACAGAACTATCTAAGACACAGGCAAACACAGAAAACTATCAAGCTGAAAAGACAGAGAAGTACAGTATAGACCAAAAGAGACAGCAGATCAAAGTTCCAATGGGAGAACTGAGCAACAAAGAGATAGCCAACCTAACAGCCAAGAAGACAGCCAACCTAAGAGATGCACAGTTCAAAACACTGGTGACTAAGATGCTCACAGGCTTGACAGATATGCTTAAATACAACAAATGCAGAAAGGAAGAAGTGAAGGCTATGCCACTGAAATGAAGAAAAATCCACATGAACTAAGGGTGAAGGGAAGGAAACAGGGGTTCAAATCAATGGTTTGGAATATAAGGAAAAAATAAGCAATCAGCCAGTACAGAAAGAGGAAACAATAATTTTTAAAAATGAGTAGAAGTGTAGGAACCTCTGGGACAACTTTAAACATTCCAACATTTGAATCATAGAAATGCCAGAAGGAGAAGAGGAATAGGAAGAATTGAAAACTTACGTAAAAAAATAATAATGGAAAATATCCTTAATTTAGCAAAGGAAATAGACATGCAAGTCCAGGAAGCACAGAGAGTCCCAAACAAGTGAGATCCAAAATGAACCACACCAAGACACATTGTAATTTAAATGCCAACGGTTAAAGATAAAGATAGAATCTTAAAAGCAGCAGGAGAAAAAAAGAGCGTCACCTACAAAGGGATTCCTATAAGACTATTCAGCTGATTTCTCAAAAGAAACTTTGCAGGCAAGAATGGCCTGGCAAGAAGTATTCAAAGTGATGAAAAGCAAAGACCTACCACCAAGATTGCTCTACCCAGCAAAGCTATCATTTACAATGGAAGGGCAGATAAAGTGCTTCCCAGACAAGGTAAAGCCAAAGGAGTTCATCACCAAGCCATTATTATATGAAGTGTTAAAGGAACTTAAGAAAAAGAGGATCAAAATTAGGAACATTAAACAGACAACATTGCAAGCCAGGTCTGTAGCTGGAGGCAGGTAAAAGGGAACCATACATTAATGTCTCCCTCTCTCTATCTCTAAAAATAATAATAAATATAATCTTAAAAAAAGATAACAAACAACTATCAACAGAATCTAAAAAATAAACACAAACAGAGAGGGAACAGGATCAAAGATATGGGAAACACTTGGAGGGTTATCAGCTGGGAGGGGGAAGGGGAAGAAGAGAGGAAAGTCCCAGGGATTAAAAAGCATAGTTGGTGGGTGCAAAATAGACATGGAGATGTTAAGAAAAACATAGGAAAAGGTAAAGTCAAAGAACTCACATGTATGGCCCATGGGCATGAACAAAGAGGGGTGGGATTGCTAAAGGGGTTGCTTAGTGCAGGGGAGCAAAGGGAAAAGAGATTGGTACAGATGTAACAGCATCATCAATTTAAAAAAGAAAAAGAATGGCTGGGACCAAAAGGGAAGAGGCAGGGAGGGGAAGCACTGTGAAGTCCTCCAGTAGAAGATAGTGGAAGAAGCAAAGGTATGAAGGTGGGAACCCTTGAGTACACAGAGGAATTACCACACAGTGGTTCTGGTAGAAGAGGAGATGTGAAGGGAGGAGGTACAAGATAATATTGGAAAAGCTGATTCATGTTTCCAGTAGAAGGCTGAGCCAAAGAGGTAGATTTCATTCTGGAGGCAATGAGTAATTACTGAGAACTTTAAAGCAGGGGAATGGCATAACTGCAGATATACTCTGGGGAAAATAACACTAGGACATGGAAGATGGGTCAAAGAAAAGTAAGAAGGTGTCATGAACATAGTGTGTATTTATTGAATGGATGAAGCAGAAATGTACTGTTTCTCTAACACGATATCAAGCTCATTCTACCCAGCAACACTTAATATTTGTTTAGTTTGCTATTTAGAAAATAAAAGTTGACTCATTCTAGAAAGAAGTAATGCTGCTGGCACTTCAAAAAATAATCAATTCACCAGCCCTCTAAATGCTGCTGCTAAAATGTCTATCTTGCAACAGAACCAGATACATGAATACAATGAATAGACGTTCAGTGGACAGAGGGGAGGGGGAGGAAAAGGAGGAGGCAAAGAAAGGGGGCAATTTTGTCAAGGAACTAGCATAGAAGAACCAAGGACATGGACAACAAGTGGGATTGACTTTGGGGGAGAGTGGGTGGGCGGGGAAGGGGACAGAGAGGAGGAAAAGGGGGATGGATGTATTTTTATTTAAAAACTAAAAATAAAAAGCTAAAAGCAGAATATAAGGTGTAGGGATGGGGGAAGCAAAGTAACAGGGAACTAGGTAATTCTGAATACATAGATTTACTTCACTATGTAAACTATTGAAACCAATAAAAACTTTGATGTTATCTAAATGCTTTCTTTAAACAAAAAATGCTTCAGAGGTTGTGTCTTCTTAGCTGTTATCACTCAAATAAAATTTTGACTTTTTAAATATTAAAAAAGACTAAAAAATAATCTACTCTTGCAAAAATTTACATGTTCCTCTTCTATTCAATGGGAAGGGCATCTGAGTTGCTGTTATGACTGCTGAAAAGGAAAACAAAATTAATCAAGTGTAAGTTAGGCAATGAGAAGTAATCCCCCCTTATCTGCAAGAATGGGAAAAGGTCATTAGAAATTAAGGAGATCACAAATGGTAATCTCATATTTCCTATGCCCTCTTGTAGTCTCCACATAAACACATACTAAGTCAGAGCTTCTTTGATGGCACTAAACTTTCTTCTGCACAAGTCATGGTAACATGTTCAAAGCATCAACTACTCAATGAGAAGCCAAGATTCAAAAACACAGAGATGAGTCATACATACCTGATTTTCTTCATGGGAAACCCTCATCTGCTCCTTGAGGACAGACATCCGGGCTGCTTCTTCTTTTCTTAAGACTCTCTCCTTCTTGAGCTCAGGACTCCAGAAGGTCTTGATACTATTCATGGAAGATCCCAATTTGCTGTCCTTAATGTCTAGCTCTTTCCGAAGGAGGTCATTTTCCCTCTGAAGTTCCTTGAGCTGGGCTTGAAGGTCTAACATTGTGCTATCCCTTACCTGTCTCAACATAGAGGGGACCTGGTGGTGGTGATGATGGGATGAGCTGGTCAGACCGCCATGTTGATCTGTATATGAAAGGACATCTGTGTGGGAAAGTCCAGCAGAAGCAATATTGGGACTACTCCCCATGGCTGTGACACGACCTCCATATACAGCTCTATTTGTGGCCCTTCCCAGAGTCATGGTGCCCTTTGGGTAAGTTGTTGAAGCCACTCCTTCATGATCACTCAGATACATGGGTCCAGATGTAGCATAGGCTGCATTAAGGGACTGGATATTCTCCATGGACAGAGTCTTGCCTGTTCCTCCACCTCCCCCACTACTTGTTCTTCGGTGGCCCAAACGAGGAGACCTTGGCAAACGAGGAGATCTGGAAGGGCTCCCTTCCAGATTAGTGATTGTTCTTGAACTTCCATACATTTTTCTTCTATTATGAGGTGATACTGAAGAGAAGGAATGCTATATTAAGTTGAAGACTAAGCCAATATTTTCACTGTTGGCCAGAATTTTCACTGCATTTTACTTATAGCCTGTACCAGGAAATGACTCCAATCAGAGACCTGAAAAATGAGAAAAAGGGTAATCAAAAACAAATGTCTTTAGAACTCTGACTATAATTTCATTGTTTTTCAATATATATATAGATAAATGGTGATAATAATAGATGATTGATAGACAGAAAAATAAAGGCAACCCCAAAACTTTACTTACTACATCTAAACACTTTGTAAATTGGCCCACACAGCTCTCAAACAAGGTCAGAATTTCTCAAAACAAAAAGATGCTCCTTTTTCCTTAGGAAAGTAAAACTCTGCATTTTGAGGTTATGATATGTGACAGTTGGGACCTCTGGAAAATTGACCATAGGATTTCTCATCACAGAGACCTTAATTATAAAATACTCTGTCTAGGGGCATGACCCACCACACACACACACACACAAATACACAAGTAGTTTGAAAGTAACCCTGATAAGCTGTTGCTTCCTAAGATGTCAAATAATAGTTATATTCTTATCTCCCACACCTGTGCCCACTACAGCCATCACTAATCCATCACACCCTCTTTTCCAGTAGGCTCAAAACTCTTCTTGACACAGTACTCTAGATGGTTCACCATCAATCAACTGGCATTGATACCTCTGTTAGAACCTAGAGGCTACTTGGAACTAAAAGAAAAAGAGATGACTCAACCAGTAAGCCTCCCTGCACACAGCCAGATCCTAAATGCTATCGTCAAAAAAAAAAAAAAAAAAAAGAAACAGAGAGAGTCCTGTCTCTTTCCCCTTTCCCTTTTATCTTTTAGGCTGGCATATTGGGACTTCTTTCCCATTTTTTCCTAACTTAAATATTCATATTAACCACTCCACACCTGTACAGAAATGGCACAGAACAGAGTCTTTAATCCCATAATCCCACAGAAATCCCATTTGCTAGTATCCAAATGGCCATCATGGGGTGCATTAGGGCCTCCTGTGCATCTTAGGATGTACTTAGTGCACTCTTATATTTTTAAGCTTTAAGCTAGTAAGAACAAAGATTCTGGAGAAGGCCAAACTGAGGTTCAACTCTCCACTCTAACAATTAACTATCTGAATGACCTTAGGAAAATTATTTAATTTTTATGAGCTTCCTTTCTCCAATCAATAAAGTGTGGGTAATATCACCTAATTTACAATATCCTAAGAAAAAAAGATGATATTTATAAAACCTAGTTTGGTACCTAGCAATAATATTTATTGGTAGTGTCAATAAACACATTAATGGTATTATACAGGGCATCTTTTATTTTTACCTATCATTCACCCCCCGCAGCCTACTTTCTGGTAATACTATCTCTATTCTCCATAGAGAAATTGTCCTCAATCCTCTATTCATAGTTATTAAGTTATGTAAGGTTTGTTCCCACTACCCCATCCTGGATAGTATTGGTGGTAGGAATATGGCCCAGGCCTGGTCAGTCATCCTGTTCCATCCCCCAAACATGGCAGCTGGTTTGTAACCAACGAGAGACCAACATTCCTCCAAAAGACTCCATGCCATGATTTTAGATGAAACTTTTAGGAAAGATAAGCTCTTTTTCAGCTGGAATTACTTTCAAATAGGAGCTTGGGGTGGGGGCAGGGGTGGCACTTCCTGTCAAGAAGGTAACAGGTAAACAAACACAGCTTGCCTACTCATACAACCAGATCAAAATTACAACTATAGAACAACCAATTGCTCAGAGCCAGCGGAAATCAAGTTTAATGGAACTCTGACAACTACAGAATTGAAGAAACCACATCCATCCAGACTGGTAGGAGGAGCAGACACTAAACAGGCTGGTCCCCATCTATGTGTGGTAGACAAAAATTTGGGAGGGGTCTCTCAGGAGCAAGACATCCCAGCCCCACACAACACCCCCCAGCCCAGTGTTCCAGTGCCAGGAAGATAAGTCTCGACAATCCCTGCAAAAACCAGCAGGGATTGAATCAATGGAATAAACTTCTAGAGTCCCAAGCAGTTTAACTTGAAGAACCCACAAATGGACTCACCCACTCAGACTCACTTCCTCTGAGCCCCAGCACCTGGGTAGCAGCTTGAAAGGCACAAGTGGCATACAGGTAAAAACTGAAGTGTCTGGCATCAAGGCAAGAGGAGGGGGACAGCTTTCTCCCAGATCAGAAAGGTAGAGGCCATTGTCCCTCTTAGAACCATCCCACAAGAGGGCCACAGAGCCAGCAGGCAAGCACCATATCTGAGACCCCATCCATCAGGCTAACACTGTTTGCCCCACCCTGGAGATTCCCTGAGACCGCCCCACCTAATTTATGGGTCCATTCAAGCTGTTAACAGTGACTTTTCCATATGACTGGCTGGTCTTGGCTTATGCTTCACAACTTCCTAAATCTTATTAAGCAAGCAACAGCTGGCCTTGGTAAACCCCAAACCCCATACCTCTTGCTAAGGAGCCCCAGTCCTGACACACTAGTAACAGCCAACCTAGATTCACATCTTGGCTTCACCTGGGAATCTCCAAACCCAGCACAAGTAGCAGCCACCTCAGATTGCTTATAGCTCAGGCAGGGTGGCCCTGGGCAGAACACAGATGGGAACTGACCTTGGCACCACTTGGGGAAACCTGAAAGTCCGTGCACTCAATGGACAGCTATAGACCACCTCAGACGACCACCACCCCTCCCCTGCACTGCTGATCCTCCATTGAGGGAGGAGGTTGGTGATCAATGGTCACAGACTGTCCTCACAGCTAACTGACCTGGGTAAATCCTTCCCATTGAGCTGCAACAGCAAGCCTCAGTTGCAAGAGGAGGGTGTGCTCAGCCCACAGGAAGGGCACACCTTGAGTACCCAGCCTGGGTGATATAGGAGGCTGTGCCATGGGACCCTAATGGACACCTACTGTATTAGGCCATGCTCCCAAGACCAGGAGTCTTACAGCAGCTCTACCTAACACACTGAAACAAACACAGGGAGGCTGCCAAAATAAGGAAACAAAGAAAAATGGTCCATATGAAAGAATTGAGCAGAACTCCAGGAAAAACAAACTAAATAAAATAGATATTAGTAATCTATCATATGCAGAATTCAAAACACTGGTTATAAGGATTCTCAAGGAACTTAATGAGGACCTCAACAGCACTAAAAAAAGGTCCAGTCAGAAATGAAGGCCACTAATTGAAATAAAGAACAATTTGCAGGGAGTCAACGGTAGAGTGGATGAAGCTACTTAATGTTTCATCAAGTGGTTTTCTAATCATTTACTGACCAATCACCTATGGACATTTAGGTTATTTTTAATGGAAATATACTTAATGTTCTCATTGATAAAGCTATATATATCTCTTATTGCTCCTTCAAGATAAAGTTCTAGAAATAAAATTACAACATGTAAATTTAAATGTTCTTGATTCCCACAATCAAAATTCCCTCCAGAAATGTTGAAATAATTTACACTTACACTGTTACCATTTGCTATTTTTCCTCCACTGCCTTTGCTCTTTATATCAACATGCCCTGGAAGCCACCAGCTTCTTTTGAAATTACTAGAAATCCCTGAATTACCCAACTCAGGATCACAGCTCTGCATACTCAGTAAATACACCTAAACAAGTAATACCAATCCTATGCTACACCAGCTCTACTCTAGGCCAGAGCTTCCTAGACAGTTTGGACAATGTTTAGATAAATGAGGCTAATGGGGTCTTGATTTTATAGCAAGATGTCTCAGAAACTTTAAGACACTTACGTGCACTGTAACTAACCCAAAATTGAGTACACAATTAGCTTTTTCTCAATTTATTTCATAAGAAAGCTCTTTTCCCTTCAGAATACCTGAAAACATTTCACTAGATATTCAAACTAATTCATTTAATAAAAATTTTAAAGCATCAGCCTAATTCCTAGTGTTGAATGCTGGGACTAAAAAAGTAATTGAAAGACATGGCTTCTATCTATGGAAAGTTTACCCATTAGAACAGTTTCTCAGACTTTTCTTCATCTCAGATCTAACATGGTTAGAGGGGAAAGTGGTTACAGGAACTAGCCAGTGTTAAAGAGCAGAGATATAAAATTGACCAAAAGGAATCAGAATTGAGCTCTAAGAGGAAAATTGAGAAGACCAAAATGATGACTGGTTGGAGTTTTGGCCCCACTAGGACAAGAAATAAATATAATTCTGTATTTTTTTTAAAGATTTTATTTATTATTTTTAGAGAGAGGGGAAGAGAGAGAGGCAGAGAGGGAAAGAGACTTCAATGTATGGTTGTCTTTCACCTGCCTCCAGCTACAGACCTGACTGGAGACCTGGCTTGCAACCTGGTTGTGTGCCCTGGCTGGGGAATCAAACCAGTGACCTTTGGGTTCACAGGCCGTCACCTTATCCACTGTGCCACCAGCCAGGGCCTGTATTTATTTTTCAAACACTCCATAAAGAAGCCAGAATGAAGCCCTGGCTGGTAGCACAGTGGTTAAGGTGCCGGCCTGCGAACCCAAAGGTCGCAGGTTCGATTCCCCAGCCAGGGCACATAACCAGGTTGCAAGCCAGGTCTCCAGTCAGGTCTGTGGCTGGAGGCAGGTGAAACGCAACCATACATTGATGTCTCTCTCCCTCTCTGCCTCTCTCCCTTCCCCTCTTTCTAAAAATAATGAAATAAAATCTTTAAAAAAAAAAAGAAGAAGAAGAAGCCAGAATGTCAAATGGTACACAAGTCAGTCATTGGTGTCAGTGTGTCTAAGAAATGGGGAAACAGGTTTCTGTTGCTTATTCCAACATCTCACCAGACAAGAGGTATTATGTACAATTCCATAGAATTTATCAAATCAAGTAAGAATTTAAAAGAACATTAAATGGTAACAATAAGTTCTTCACCACTATACGTCTGCTTCTTAACAGTAAATTTCAATTAGCAACCTAGGCTTAACACTTTATATATTAGAAGCATCCTCTGCTACAAAATTTACGAAGTACAGAGATGGTCTACTGGAACAATTTCACCCTTAAAGCACATGGAGTGATGCAGATTTCACAGCTGAGGTAAAGGCCATTTGACAAGATAAGCTAAAGGCAAGTCCCCATGGCTGTCATGTCCTAAGTCTCATGAGTCCCACTTGTTCTACTAAGTCACTCACAGCCCCCACCTCCCTGACCCAGCTGTGTTTAGTTGCCTGATATATTTTTAGATACTTGTTTTGACACTCAGGCTTTTTTTGGTTGGCGTCTCCAAATTCTCGTCTATCCTAATTTTTTTTTTTTTTTTTTTAGTTCTGTAAAATGAATCCCCAAGAAAGAGCAAAAAGGTCAACTTCATTCAACAATCAATAATGCAACAATGTCTTCTATTTCCCATTACTGCTTCAAGAAAACCATTTCTGAGCTTTTCTGCCCACCTATAAATGCATTATAGGAAATAAAATAGAAGTTAAGATCTTATTGTTTTGAATATTATCACGAGGCCAAGATAAGTTCAATCACTGAGCTTCTTGTAAACTCTTAAAAACATCTGCTTTCTTATGTATTTTGTGACATACAATCCCAAGGATAAATTATTAATAAGAATAAACTCCACACAGAAACAGAAATGTGTTGCTGAGTATGACACCAAAGAAATTAATTGCATTAACACCTTTCACTTTAAAAGCCCCTCATGAGTAAAATTAGAAGTCCAAGAATACGTTCCATTTAAGAGTCAAATGCAAAATAAAATCAAAGATGGTTTTATAAACTTATAAGAATGCTTGCTCTAATTGAATATGGATTCATAAATAAAATATGGACTCATCCACTATCTTCAAAAGTCTAAGGACTCTTACACTGTAAGCTCAAGGTGTGGAAAGGTAGAGAGAGCCTTGATTCCTGTTACCTCAAGCATCTCAGACTAGCATGGTCTGGAATGCTCTATTTTAAGACAAAAACATTTCCTGCTATCTGTTCTAATTTAGGTTAAGTTTATTTCCACATATCTCAGCCTCAGCCTATCGCCAGAGCCTTGCTGACTGACCATGTGAGCTGAGATCATCAGTACCTCCAAAGATTTAGCCCAACTTAAAGTATCCTCTTTTTCCCTTACTGACATCCCTTTCAAAAAATTTTGTGTCACAGACTACAGTTTTTAGAGGAAGACATGATTTTAAACAGATTTCAAGCAAGAAGTGGTTAACCAGAAGCCAGATGCCGCCAGCAGATGTGTTATATATGACTAGCCCACTGTTCTTTAGAATTTTGATCCAGTTGCCAACATAGAGAGATGTAAGCATTTAACATTAAAACCCAGATTCTGGCTTCTCCTGAAAAATCTGAGAATCTGACAATGTCAGGCCCACTTCCCTACATGGCAATGGCTGGTGAGTGCCAACCAGCAGCTTCCCCTTCAAGAGAGAGCATGCACCCTGCAGTATGCCACAATCCTTTCTTCTCCTATTACCTTACATTCAGTCCAATTCACTTTTCATGCTTGCCCCTGTGGGAATTTAAATTTTACTATTGCTACCCATATAAAAGACCTTAAGTAAGAATTCATTTTCCTCATCACTCACTTCATGTCCATTACCAAATCCTACCAAGTCTACATCCAAATCTCTCAACCTGATCCCTTGTTTCTGCTTCTACTATCACCACCCGATTGCACTAACAAGACTTCCTTAAGCTACCCCATACCCTCCTTAAAGCATCCACTGCACTCTGTACACATCAGCCAATTCTAACTACAAAATATCTCATCTTACCCACTTAAAACCGTTCACTACTTCCCAGTGCTCTTTGGAGAAAGACCAAAATCTTCCCCATGGTCAGAGGCCCCACAAGATCTGGCCAATAGTCACATGCTGCCCTTTCCTTCACTGACTGCCCAGGTCTTCTTTCTGTTACTCAAATGCATCCAGTCACTTACTGTCTCAGAGCCTTCACATATGCCATTCTCTTTGCAAGGCTGATTCCTACTCATCATTTAGGTCACACCATCCACAATATACCCTCTATAAGGTCTATCCCATCCCAAATCAGCTCTCTCAGCTATGTTCTTTCAAAGTTTAATGCTTTATTTCATGGTATGAATGATATGGTTTCTTTGTTGTTGTTTAATAAGAGAAGCTGACTTTACCTGCCCTATGGGGTCTTCTGAGTGGCTCTCTTATTTAGACAATATAGTGGTGATCAAGTGGCCTGAGTCCTCTGATAAAGATGTAAGAAAATCTACTGTAACCTGATCAAGGATGCCCCTCCTCAGATCCTTGGTTTGCAAAATGGGAAACAATGAAGGAGAGGAATTGATATGCACAAAGGATTCTAGAGCCTTCTGGAAGGAAAGTCACTGACACCCCAGTCAGAATGACCAGGAGATTTGTGGGAGGAGATGAACATCGTTACTAGTAAGACTAAACTTCCTGGAAATAAAGTAATTACTTCAAAATAAAATAAAGTCAGATCAGTGATCAGACCTCAAGACACATGACCCAGGAACTATGGAGAAGCTTGTAAGTACAAAGCATATCAGTGAGGCAGGAAGCTTCTGGAGTCCGTCATGCTGTGTGGAACTGGTGCAAAAGGGCACAATGTTGTGCACAAGACTATAACTCATAAGGAGGTCCTGTGTCCTAGCAGTGTTCCCCACAAGCAGTAACTGAGATAAGGATATAGGTACAGGTGGTTCACTTAGAAGTTAATCCCAGAGAATACTAAGGGAAAGTTTTGACACTAACACAAGGAAGTAAAGAAGTCCATATAGGGTGCATTTCAAGAAGGTTTCTGCTGAGTGCATTCAGCTCAGCCCTGCTGGAGGAGCTATAAGAGACCGTGTAAAACCTGCCTCACAATTATACCTCCATTCATTTGCACAGGGCTGATCCCCAGGTACCCTCAGCCTGCACTGGATGGAAGCCAAGAGAAAGCCCTCATGTTCCCATATAGAGATGTGGGTGTGATGGTATCTGCTATTCCACACATGACACACCTGTGGCTGAGCCTGGTCACTGAGACTGGGTCAGCCTTCCCTTGCAGAAACATACAGTGGTGACTATGAAGGGCACCTGGCCTTTCGGTCTGAGGAAGATGGGCCTCAACACATGGTAGAAAACACAATCATGTGCTAGGCTGGTTCGGCAGAACTCTATGGTTCTTGAGTGCGGGGTTTACATCCATAGGCCCCTCAGTCAGAAGCAGTGTAATCTCAGGGTAGACAGTCAAGGAAGGAGACAGGGAGAGGTGGAGAGAAATGGGAGGAAGTCCTAGGGAAAAGATCCGGACTTCCAGTAAGTAGGAAGGTAGGTTCCAGCATTTTTGGTTTAATTAGGATAAATGAGACCAGGAGCAAGGTTTTTTGTTTTTTGTTTTTTAAGATTTTATTTATTATTCCAGAGAGAGAGGAAGGGAGAGAGGCAGAGAGGGAGAGAAACATCAATGTATGGTTGCCTTTCACCTGCCTCCAGCCATGTAGCTGGCTGGAGACCTGGCTTGCAACCTGGTTATGTGCCCTGGCTGGGAATTGAACCAGCGACCTTTGGGTTCGCAGGCCGGCACCAGGAGCAAGGTTTTTAAACAGTAATCCATATATGACCCAAAAGCCCTTCCACACTTTAATTCCATATTAATTTATGTAATTATTTGTTGGGATCTCCCTCCCCTCCTACTTTAACTCCTATACTGCACCCCAGGGCTTACCATTCATTTTAACATTTGTGGGGTCCAGGCAGAATGTAAATGGAGACCCCAATACCATATATCTATACATTTTTAAAGTTATAAATCAAGCTAACAAACTGGTAAATAAAATGCATTCTATCCTTCTACCTTGAAAAATATAAAGATGTGGAAGTCTAGGTTTGAATTTTGAATTTAGAATTCTTAGACTCTTCAGAAACCTGGATTTGCTACCAAAACATGGTAGCAGGAGGTTAAGCCTGCCCCAGCCAACACTCCTCTCTTCCCACCCCTGGCTCAACATGTGAACTCTGCAACCTGCACACTAGGTTAGTTCCATTTATACCAGGGGCCAGCAAACTTCTTCTATAAAAGGCCAGATAGGAAATATTTTAGGCTTCGTGAGCTATTCAGTCTATCACAACGACTCGACTGCCATTTCAGCATAAAAGGAGCCACAGACAATTTATCACCAAATTAGTGTGGCTGTTACAATAAAACTTTATTTTTAAAACTAGGTATTAGCTGAATTCAGCCCACAGGCAGCAGTTTGCTGGCATCTGGTCTATTTTCACAGATAGGTACCCCTCAGCAATTCGAAACTTAAGGATGTGCACACTGGTAGCATGGTTTGTCCTCAGGAGTATAGACCTGGTTTAAAAAAGAAAGAAAGAAAAGAAAAGAAAAAAACAAGCAGACCCTGGAAGACAATTCAGGGTAATTTAGGCAAGGAGGTCCCAGGCCTATAGGTATCCAGAGTGGATCCTAGAATGTCAGGCGCAGGTGGGCATCTTCCATTTGGCCCCATGCAATCAAGTGAGGCCCTCTACAATCAGCCCTCTCAAGTCTAAGGTCCTGGGCAGGACTCTTCCTGCCCAGATCTAGGGGTACACCAGAGTTTTGAATATTTGAAGAAATATATTTAATGTTATGACACTTTCATCATATCACTGAAATCACTTACATGGCAGTTTACGCAACCATTTTGTAATTGTAACCAGAAAGGTGGACACAGTATTTTTATAAAAGGAAACAGGGGACCTCAAAATCAGATCTGGTTGGAGTCACATGTCTAATTTCTTGACATGTAGCCTTGAGCAAATTACTTCACTTCTCCCATCCTCATTTTCCTCATCTATGAAATGGGGATAATAACAATACTTTTTGTAATGATTTGGGAAAGATTAAATAAAATGATAGAATAAAAGTAATTAGCACAATGCCCAAGATACAGCTAATGTTCAATAAAAGCTAATTTTGATCATTTGGTCCCTGGTCACCTGACCACAAGGCCTAGAATAAGAGCACAGTGGTTTTTCTTTTTTTTTTTTTTTAATATATCTTTAAAGCTTTTATTATTTTTATTTTATTTTTAAAAGATTTTATTTCATTATTTTTTAGAAAGAGGGGAAGAGAGAGAGGCAGAGAGGGAGAGAGACATCAACGTATGGTTGCGTTTCACCTGCCTCCAGCCACAGACCTGGCTGGAGACCTAGTTTGCAACTTGGTTATGTGCCCTGGCTGGGGAATCGAACCTGCAACCTTTGGGTTCGCAGGCCGGTGCCTTAACCACTGTGCTACCAGCAAGGGCTATTTATTATTTTTAGAGAGAGGGGAAGGAAGAGAGGCAGAGAGGGAGATAGGCATCAATGTATGGTTTCCTTTCACCTGCCTCCAGCTACAGACCTGGTTGGAGACCTGGCTTGCAACCTGGTTGTGTGCCCTGGCTGGGGAATTGAACCAGTAACCTTTGGATTCACAGACCAGCACCTTATCCACTGTGCCACCAGCCAGGGCCTAGCACAGTGGTTTTGAGTCTCAAAATTGTCTTAGAATTCTCCGAGCCCACTAACTTGCCTTGTCTAACACTCTTGAGTGAAACTCAGCCTACTATATTCAAAAGTATTCAGGACATCAACTGTTTTTTCAAACTAGAAAGGAAAATGGACATTTTTCTCACCATCTATGGTTACAATATTATGCATCCATAGGTTTTGAAAGTCTCAATAACAAGCCATTTTCTTTAAATGTCACAATGATATAAATCAGGGACTGGCAGAGGAGTCCAGCTTGAAATAGCAGAGATTTTAAAAAATGCTTTCCCATCATTCTCCAAGAAGCTGTCTGCAACTCAAACACATTCATTCACACATGACTATTCTCTCCTTTAGTGTCTCTAAGATCTCGTTTTATAATTACTGTTTTCCACCTGCAGATTTAGCATGATTACATGTTCAGCTGCCTTGGCTATGTTTTAGAGTAAGGTGCTTGAGTGAAGAAGCTGACTATATTCCATACTACAAGGTAACCGTACTTTCCTTTAGTTACTTCCATTGTTTTAACTTCAAACCCCAACAATTTATTCTAAATGATTAAATTAAAATTCTAAAACACCTAAAAATGTTTGTTAAAGGAACAGATCACTAACTAGTACACAGCTAAACACAAGTTCAAAATATATATAGCAAAATCCCAAACAATAAACAGTAAAAATAAAACATAATTTCAGATGCTAACTCAAATTATAAAAAATTATAATTAATCTAAGATGCCGATTATAACATTATTCATTGCCTCATAAAGTTTCATAACTATAACAAGTTAAGTGGGTTATACTGAATAAATAAGTGAGGTTTTTAGATTCATTTTCACAATATCTGTACATTTCCTTTAATCTTCAAACATAAAATGTCAGTTGACAAAGCTTTATTTATAATATTTTTATTTTTTAAATTTCAGGAATTAAAGCCCTGGCTGGTGGCTCGGTGGATAGGTGCTGGCCTGCGAACCCAAAGGTTGCTGGTCCAATTCCCAGCCAGGGCACATAACTAGGTTGCAAGCCAGGTCTCCAGCCAGGTCTGTAGCTGGAGGCAGGTGAAAGGCAGCCATACACTGATGTTTCTCTCCCTTTCTTCCTCCCTCCCTGCCCTTCTCCCTAGGAATAATGAATAAAATCTTTTAAAACAAATTGAGGAATTATTGGGTCTTCCACTAAAATATTCTCAACCTGTCAATTAACAGATGTTTAAAAAAAAATTATATAGAAAGGTAGAAGAATAACAACCCCTTGTCCCTAAAAATCCAATCACACAAAATTTTTCTACCTTTAAAATCAACATGTAAGGATTATGTCTAAGTAGCCTTTTACTAGAAAAGAATGTGTACATAATCACGTAGACAAGAAAAAATTTTAGCAAAGATTATAAGCTATTCTAAAATGCAAAAAAAAAAAAAAAAAAAAAAAAGCCATTATCAATAGGAAGGAATGGGAAATGTGCAAATTTTAGAGGCAAGCATTTATCTACATATTCTGGAAAGAATATGAAGATTAAATGTTATATCCTAACACTGAGCTCTCTTAAAAATAACTGATCACCATGGAGGAATCACATGAGCCTTTAGCAAGGGCCAAGTTCAGGGTGCTGAATGGTACTCAGAAACCCTTCTAAAAACTGAAATTATAGTGAGAGTCAATAACTGTATTAAGTCATCAAGTAACTGAGTTAAATCTTCTAGTCAGTGTACCAGTAAGGGTAAGCTTATCTAAGACAAAAATATATTAGAAGAGAAGTTATGGAATAAGATTAAAATCTATTCAACAAATATTTCTAGAGAACAAATCATAATATGATTTCTGACTTTCCAGAGACCTATATATGCCTCCTTTTCAAAAGACACCCATAGCCCTCTTAATTAGGTTTGCATGAGCAACACTAGTTACTATGAAGGCTGCCAGGTATGTGAACATTAGAAATAGATGAGAGCCTCTTTGGGAGTGTAGGTGTGTCTCCCATAGATAGAGTCCTACAAAAGAAGGAGGAGTACTAGAGAGAGAAAATCCAGTTTTTAATGTGAACAAGAACTGGAGGTGAGGCAAATCCACAGTTGTGTATATCAAAGAATGCACCAATATCATGAGAACCTAAGGTTGTTTTTATTTCAGCAGCCTGAAAACAAATAATGCAAAGATATTCTTTTTTAATCCTCACCTGAGGATATGTTCATTGATTCTAGAGAGAGAAAAGAGGCAGAAACATCGATTTATGAGAGAAACATTGATTGGCTGCCTCCAGTGCTCACTCCCACCAGGGATTGAACCTGAAATCTTTTAGTGTATGGCACAACAATCCAACCAATTAAGCCACCCAGCCAGGGCTGTTAGGATATTGTTGATGAGCTCGGCAGCCATGCCCATTGAGTTTGAACAATAAACCAAACCCCAAAGGAGCACCATGGGTCAATAAGAAAGAAAAAAAAGATAACCTTGGAAATCTAAATAATGTGTTCTCACCAGCTGAAAGGTAAGAATATCAAGTTCCTCAGCATGAATAAAAGTTTCACAGAATATTTTGAATATGATGGAAGAACTGAGTCATCACCCAGCAAGCACACAGTTGGGTAGACCAGCTGACTGCCAAAGAACCCGCCCAGAATAGTCAACATGGTATTCCAGTTACAAGCAGCAATTTAGTTAATGCAGCTAAATTAAAGTTGTTAATTTGAATTAGTAATATTAAGTATACTTAATTTCTAAATTGATTTAGGATTTATAAAGGTGTAGAAGCTAAAAATAAAATCTCATCCACTTTATGTTTATATAATTAAAAGTGTCATTACAATAACAATAATTTAAGTCAACCCTGGGGTTCTACAAGAAATTATTTTCTTTAAAAGGGATCTCATCCAACTTTGAAAAATCTTCATTAAGTGATTAAACATACAATGGGTTTTGAGTTCTAAGTCTCACATTTATTAACTTTTAACCTTGAGAAAGTTAGCAAACCTCTCCAAGCCTGCTAAGTATTAATACTTCAGTAAGTAACAATGGCCTCAGGAAAAACAACAGATACCACACAAAAACAAGGTGAGTTGTCATTAAATCAGAGAAAGCTTAATTATTATCACAGCCTGATGCTTAATAAATGCTCAGTACAATGCTCATCGTCATCAATATTTACTACAAACACCTGTGTTCTCTCTTGAAGACTATTCATCCAATTGTTATAATTAGCTCTTTATTCTCTATTAATTTCACCTGACTATGAAAGCCATTCAATTCTGAGCCCTAAAGTTTCCTTCAATTTCAATGATCTGTTCTTGAAAGACAATATAATTGATTAAATTAGTTTAAAAAGCAATACTAGCTATGTGGTTGATTTTACATGGATCCCAGGAAGACACATGGACTCTTAGGTACAATGTTTTTTCCTCATGTGCAAAAGAGGAATAACAATATTAAATAGGTGGCAATGAATCTAAAAAGTCTAGCTGGTTTAAAAGTTTTGCTAAGCAATTTGCACAAGAGTAAAATTTTAGCCAGTGCAATAAAATGAATCATTTGATCAAAATATTTACTGTCCTCTCCAGTTGAGTCATGTCCTACAGTCTCTGTCCCCCAGGAAGCAGATCCTGCCTGCCCCACTGACATCAGGCTTGGCCATGTGACTTGTTTTGTCAAATGCAACATAAGCTCAAGTGACATCCATATCCAAACAGACAGGATAAAAGCCATCTTATGAGTAAACCATTGCTTTTTCTGTCTTCTACTGTGAGACAGGCCCATCCAGGAAAAGAATTCTTTCCCCAGCCTCAGTCCCAGAATAAAGATAAAGTAGAGCAGAACCATACATAGTCCATGAGATGGAAATCCACTGAGATTTGGACCTTATCTCAGCAAAACCTAGCAATATCTGGCTAATACACCCTGCTTGCACGGACACAGAACTAAAAATATTTAACATTTAGGTAAAAATATAGGGCAGCATTTTTTCACTGATTTACCTCATTTCTTTCCTCCTTTGCCACAATACCAAACTAGGTAATGTCATCCCTTAAGGGACAAAATATCTCATGTTAGGTCTCAAGATAAATGCAAATCACTTATAAATATAATGTTTTAAATAGCTATTCCTGATGCTTGGACGTCAGAATGAAGGCAATAGTCAGAAAGACTTAAAGGAGTATAAACCCTGCTAAGATAACATAGTTGTATAACAATGTGTGTGGGCTAGAATTCATGACTCCAATGATCAACACAGGTATAAGTGAATGTCCTGGAGCACAGCCCCACAAAGAGTCCAGGTGTGCTTGGCCCAAGCATGCCTCATCAAAGGTTGAGAGAAAAGGGGACCTATGCACCTGTGATTCCATCTTATGGCTCCCTAGGTTTTAGATTGTACCAAGTGATGCCACTGTCTTCTACTGAGCTTTCTGCAAAACAGCTGATTCAACTCTGATAGGTCCTTGAAGGCAATAACCATGTCTCATTAATTTTGTATCTCACTTCTATTACACTAGCAATTAAAGACAACTTGGTGTGGATCAGTTAAAAGGATGGACTATGAGTCAAGAATTTGAGATTCAAATACCACTTTCTCACTTATTTGGGCAAGAACCTTGAGATGCTGTTAAATGTCCTACTAATGTCCCTCTGACTTAAACATTTTATCGTTCCCCAAATGATTTTGCACTGACAATATCAGCATGTCTGCTGAGGACTTCTTTTGTATCTTGGAAAACTAATCTGCTCTTGTAAGAGATAAAATGGAAGTCCCAGGGAATTAACTAACCTCAAAAACAACTGACAGTGACATTTATACAACAATGTTCATCGAAGCATTGTTCATAACAGTCAAAAGATAGAAACAAACCAAATGTCCATCAACAGCTGATTGGATAAACAGTATGTTGTACATAAATGTAATAAAATATTATTCATCCCTAAAAAGAAATGAGGCCCTGGCTGGTGGCTCAGTGGACAGGTGCCAGCCTGTGAACCCAAAGGACACTGGTTTGATTCCAAGTCAGAGCACATAACCAGGTTGCCAGCCAGATCTCCAGCCAGGTCCATAGCTAGAGGTAGGTGAAAGGCAACCATACATTGATGGTTTTTTCCTTTTCTTCCTCCCTCCCGGCCCTCCTCTCTAAAAAAAATAATAAAAATAATGAATAAAAATCTTAAAAAAATAAAATTTAAAAAAAAAAAAGAAATTCTGGGAACTTCCAGCCAAGATGGAGGTATAGGAAGACATGTCTTCCTCCACAACTAAGAAGGAATACAGCTACTTCAAAAACTGGAGACAACCAAAAGTTCCAGAAAATCCAACAAAGATATAAAGAAGCCACAGCAGAGACGACACAATATGGAGGTGGCAGTGACAGCAGCTATGGCTAGGGTGCTGCTAGGGAGGACACCTGGGAAGTGGTCCTAGCACCACACCAGATCAAGTAGCTCACGGTTACAGCACCAGGACAAATAAAGCTTCATTGCTTCTGACTGTGAAAACCAGCAGGGGTTGGGACGGCAGAAGAAAATGCTGGTCTCTCAGCAGAGTCCATTTGTTTAGAGGGCCCCACAGCCCCAGAATATTCACAGACACACTGACTCTGGGGACCACAACCAGGGAAACAGCTACAGGAGTTCCAGTCCCATAGGGGAAGTGGTAGAACTGCATGGAAAAGGAACATGTGCTGAGCAAGCACCACTGTTCCCTCCTCAGACCCCTCCCCTACATCTAGCGCCACAACATGGTGAAATGGGTCACCATGTACTGACAAATATCTAAGCCTCCTCCCCTTACAACATAACAGGTGTGATAGCTCTACCTAAGACAGAGAGGCAAAAAAAGAGCCTGTCAATTTGAGGAGACAGAGAAGTATGGCCCAAAGGTTCCAGTGGGAGAACTAAGGGATGAGGAGATAGCCACCTAACGGATGCAGCACAGTTCAAAACACTGGTGATAATGATGCTCACCAACTTGACAAGCATGCTTGAGTACAGCAAACGTAGAAGGAAAGAAGTAAAAGCTAGGCTAAGTGAAATGAAGAAAAATTCACACAAAACCAATGGTGAAGGGAAGGAAGCTGGGGTTCAAATCAACATTTCGGAACATAAGCAAGAAATAAACAGTCTCTCAGATGTGTAGCTCGAGGCAAAGGCGTGCAAGGCCGGAGAGGAGATGGACTCGAGATCCGGAGCAGCGCAAAGGCGATGAATAATAGCTCTTCAAGTCTGCAGTAAAATTGGCCTCCAATAAAACTACATGACAAAAAATGAAAAAGAAACAGAATGGAAAGAGTAAAAAAGTTAAAGGCGGAGCCTGAAGAATTTGTAGTGGAAAAAGTGTTGGACAGACAGGTAGTGAATGGGAAGGTGGCATATTTCCTGAAGTGGAAGGGATTCACAGATGCCAACAATATTTGGAAACCTGAAGAAAATTTAGATTGTCCAGAGTTAATTGAAGCATTTCTTAATTCTCAAAAAGCTGGTAAAGAAAAAGATGGTATGAAAAGAAAGTGAATCTGACAGTGAATCTGATCATAGCAAATCAAAGAAGAGGCTTTGCCGGAGGTCTGATCCTGAACGAATAATTGGTGCCGCACACAGCAGTGGAGAATTAATGTCTCCCAAGAAATGGAAAGATTATCAGATGAGGTAGATTTGGTGCTGGCAAAAGAGGCAAATATAAAGTGTCCTCAAATTGTAATTGTCTTTTATGAAGAGAGACTAACTTGGCATTCTTGTCCAGAAGACAAAGCCCAATAATTGTTTGCCTTGCTTTTTATATATATTTCTATATATATAAAATTGGGGTACTGGTTTTTTGATTTATTAGCATGAAGAAATAACTACATCCTAATAAAAATCAAATTTGTTATGCTTGTTTTGAAGTAGTACTAGGGGAGTTGTTGTGGGAGGGGGGTACATCTATAGCACTGGTTACTTTGGAACAAAAGCTTTCTGTAGTTACTTCCTTTATCAGAAAAGAACATTTGATACCATGGTATAATGTTTCCTCAGCGTTAAGAGAACAGCTTTTTTAAGTGTTGGGGGAAACTTCGGTTGTTGTTAACTCAGTCAGAATTTGTGTTTAAGTCATATATGCCTAAGGATCATTGTGGGTTTTTGTTTTATTTGGTGGGGGGTGGTTGGTGTATATACACAGGTAAATGGTTTTCCTGGTTTTGTTTTTGTTTTTTTCTTTTTAACCAAAACAAAAAGCATTTCACAAAGATAAGCTCATGTTTTTGGGCTGCCATCATTTTTCAGCAATCTAAGGAATAAATGACTTCAAGTTAAATTGAAATTTTCCCAGAGTTTTAACCTTTAAAGAGATAACTTGTAAGTAATTGGGCAATTTATATATAATGTAACAGCTTAAATTGGACAATTCAAAAGCAGCCATATCAGAATCCATGTTCATATCTGCAATTATAAATGCAAGTTTATTTGCAAAAAAGGAAGATTTTATCACTACCAACAACCTCCCCTTCCAAATGAGAAAACTAGGCAAACCCTGGTGTGTTTTAATTAGGAAATCAGGACTTAAAGGCTTCACCTAGTAAATTGTTCCTTCACAAAAAGTTAAAATCCCTGTGTTATATTGACTAAAATGTTAGGATCATGGAATGGGTAAGACTTTATTCATGGAAACCTAATCAGATCATTAGAGACCTTGGCAATTTAGACCTGCTGGACTAAGTGGGTGAGCAAACCTTTGTAATCTAAAGTCTTGACCTGCATGTTTTTACTCCCACTCATTCCTTACATGTAGGCTCAGTCTCAGTATTTGGGTTACTGATTCAGCAGAAGCCAGGAAAAACAATGAACTTTGTAGTAAACCCAATGTTATTCAGCTGTATATTGTTTACTTTATTGTAAATACTGGTAAACAGTGGTCAATAAGTAGTTTTATATTGCAAATAAATAAATAGTCAACTAGTACAGAAAGAAGAAACAAGTTACTGAAAAAATGAGGAGAGACTTAGGACTTCTGGGACAACTTTAAATGTGCCAACATCTAATCATGGGTGTGCCAGAAGGAGAAGAGGCAGAGCAAGAAATTGAAAACTTAGGTAAAAAAATAATGATGAAAAACTTCCCTAATTTGGCAAAGGAAATCGACATAAAGTCCAGGAAGCACAGAGAGTTCCAAACAAGCTAGACCCAAAGAGGACGACACCAAAACACATCATAATTAAAATGCCAAAGGTCAAAGATAAAGAGAGAATCTTAAAAGCAGCAAGAGAAGGGAGTTACCTACAAAGGGGCTCCTATTAAGATACCCAGCTGATTTTTCAAAAGAAACTTTGCAGGCAAGAGGGGCTTTGAATACAAAGAAGTATTCAAAGTGATGAAAAGCAAGGACCTACAACCAAGATTACTCTATCCAACAAAGCTATCATTTAGAATGGAAGGGCAGATAAAGTGCTTTCCAGACAAGGTAAAGCTAAAGGAGTTCATCATCGCCAAGCCCTAATATGAAATGTTAAAGGGACTTATTTAAGAAAAAGTAGATCAAGACTATGAACATTAAAATGACAACAACACAACTATCAACAACCTAATTTAAAAATAAAGACAAAAACAAACTAAGCAGACAACCAGAGTGGGAACAGAATCAAAGGTATAGGGATCTTTTAGAGGGCTATCAGCCAGGAAGGGGAACAGGGAGAAGGGGGAAATGGGATTAAGAAGCATAATTGGTAGGAACAAAATAGGAAGGGGCATGTTAAGAATAGTACAGGAAAGGGTGAAGCCAAAGAACTTACATGAATGATCCATGGAAGTGAATTAAGTGGGGTGGATTTGCCAGAGGGAAGTAGGGTACTGGGCAGAGGGGAGCAAAGGGAAATAGCTGAAACAACTGTAACAGCATAATCAATAAAATATACTTAAAAATAAAGTTATTAAGGCTGAAGAAATTGTGTTTGGTCAGTAATATCAGATGGGGCACGGCTAGGATTCCTAAGGCCATACTCATTATCTTTCTATTATTTTCCAGGTCATCCTGCCACTCCCTCATGCCAGTCTCAAACCCCATGCTCCTACAAACAAATCTGATAGTTGTTCTATGAAAGAGGAATGAAAGGAGAAGAGAATTCAGCATTTCTGGTTGGGTCAGACCCCTCCTGAAACACCTTGATCACTGAGCTTAAATCTCATCTCCTTAATGAATCTGCAGGGTCTTCTTGCCTGTCCCTCTTCTCTGATCTCCCTCCCCATCCCCCATCCCCAGAAAAGCTAATCTCGAGCTCCACAGGTCTCCTTTCCCCTCCCCAAACCCCAAATCTCCTATTTTCTTGCTCACCTTTGGACTTGGACCCTTCATTTTGTTATTTGTACCATCAAAACCAGGCTCACCCCAACTAAGTCCTTACTGTTCCACCCCACCTTCGGTATTACCTTCTTCAAGAAGCTTTCTTTGATCCTTCACCCATTAACATCCTAAGTCTTCCATGAAAGCCTGGTTGCTCCCCTCTAAGAGCTCCCATTTCAGTAGCCTTCTGGTTTGTCTGGCTACAATCCCCAAGTCTCCCAGAATCACTAGCTCTGCTTAAGGTTGCATTCCCTATGCCCAGCAGAGGGCTGGAATAAAGCAAGCACACATACACACACATGGTAAATATATAACCTTCTGGCTTAACTCTTTGTCAATAAAATCCATCATGAAAGCACACCAGCCATTCTTGTTTTCCAGGATAAAATAGCTAATAAAATGACACTTAGTAAATCCTTTGCATGAGAAAAAACTGTTGTAAAAAAATTATTTTATATCTGGAAAAGGGCTGGATGATTTTGAAACATATCAAGAAACAAAAATCCTTCAAATAAGGATAAAGCTAGTGGCAAAGCCAGAAATGGAAGTTAGGGATCTTGACTCTCAGGTCAGTGCTCACATCTCTATATCCAAGATGTACTTGAGCCTGTGTATGAAAAGACAGTTCTTTCTCACACTTAACAGAAAAGGAGATTTCCTTTCTGTATCCTGGCTAACTGCTTCAATATCACAAGCCTGATGAACAACAGTCCCTGAAACTCAGTTGCCTTTGTATCCACCAGCATCATACAGGACCTATTTTCAACAAGCTCCTAAGAATGCCAAGCTATCATCCCATTCACGACCCTACCTCCTACTTCTCTCCCTATGAAAACATTTCAGGAATAAGATGGTTAATGGGACAAAAAGAAGGGGTAGGGGGAAATTTTACCAGAAGGGGAAAAAACACACATCAAAAACCCTTTCCTGAGAGCCCAACGGGAAGAGTCAGCAACACTGCTCTGCTATGATCCTGCCCTTAGAACCACAGTCTTCCTCCTCCAGGTGATGACATGAGCTTGGAGCCAGCTGGCAGGAAGGCAATATAGCTAATCTGCCTTAAATGAGGCACAAGAAAGGCATCTTGTGTCACTGAGAAAATAACCAAGGATCATGATACCAGCCCAACTTCACATCTTGCAAAACCATTCAACCTTCTACCTTCAGAGTAAAGCTCTCCACCCTCAGTGCAGCTTGCAGACCCAAACCCACCTGCAGTCATCTTGAGCCCACAGAGGAGGAACTTCCCACCCTGACCACACCCACCTTGAGTTAGGGAAATCCAGTACCCAAGAACAGGTAACTAAAGTATACAATCAGATTCAATTTCATATATATATATACCTTTCCTTGCTATAATAAGCCATACTGTTCTAGTGGGAAGTTTCTTGCAGCTTGCAGAGAATATGAGAGTATTCTAAAAGAACAGTCACATTACTCAATTCCCATTCAAGTTCTGTCTTCCCAGTCACTAGGAAGTTGCCTTGAATTAATAGTTTGCTTTTAATACATTTATGGGAAATGCACTTTGCTGCCTGCAATTCATTCATACTCTGAAATCACAGAATGACAACCAACATTAGGGGTAGAAAGCTGTAAATCAGGAAAAAAAGAAGAAACACTATCAGACACACACCACACCCATACAAGGGAATTAAGTCAGCAAAATGTAAAATTCTGAAGAACAAACCCTGACAAAGTAAAGTTTCTGGTACACGGCATCTATGAACACTGCTTTCCCCGGACAACGGTGTCCCAGAGATGCCCTCTAACCCAACCCATACTCCTCACCTACTGGACCAGCGACCTCATTATTGACTTTCAGGAAAAAAGTAATCACTTAGTTCCTTCCTGAAAGTGTTGGCTGTCTTTATTTGTTTTCTTCTCTCTTTTTTTTTTTTTTTTTTAATTTAATTTTGTTAAGTGCCACCAGGTGCCAGCAACTAGAGATTTCCTGGAACTTCAAAGCAAAAAGTCTACAAGATGCAAGTGGGAAAAAAATGCCCAAAAGGTTAAAAGCAGAACTTGAGACAGACCTGGAACAAAGGACCACCCAAGTGCTAAGGAAATCAGCTAGGGCAGAAGTTGAACTGGCCCAAGAGAAGGGTGACCAATTTCAAGGTTTGTCCAAAAAGTATTGAGCCGATGTCAATATAATTAAAACAGTTTGCGAGGCCGATATTTTTGGGACAGACTTCATATATCCAGAAATAAGTCAGTAAGGTAGTGGCCTGGAATAGTAAATCACACAAAGGACTAGGCCCCAGTTGTGAAGGAGAGATAGCCTGTCTCTTCTTGGTGGCTTTGTCATCGACACTGGTAGGGGTTAGCTATTGCTTCTGTTGTAATCATAGGACCACACACTGCTCCTACTATGTCCAGGAATAATTTACCAGGACTCATATTCTGGCTCTGCCATAGCATGAACTTTGAGCACATTCTTCTGTTCATTCATTCAACAAATATTTATTGAGCATCTATCACGTGTCAAACTCTCTTCTAGATACTGGAATTCAGTAAATGACAAAAGCTCTTGCCTTCATAGAATTTATCAAATTCTTTGAGCTTCACTTTTCTCACATATAAAATATGGATAATATACCTACCTTTATAGACAGTATGAAATAAGGGACATAAAGCACCTACCACATAGTAAATGCTCAATAATAAATGGTGTCCTTCCTAGCACACAGAGAAAACCTATCCATGTCCCCAACTAGAGTGTAAGCTACAAGTGAGGAACTATCTACAATTCACTTCTATACCCCCAGTGCCTGTCACATAGTAGATGTTCAATAAATATTTCAAAAATTAATAAGTGTTCAATCAATAGTAGCCCAAATTATGGTGACTGATCATCATTATTCTTCCCCAAGCTATTGAGGTTCTATTACCTAAAAAGGCAACAGGGTATTAAAGACATTTTTTAAGAAAGGCAAAATACACTACACAATATATCTTTTTTTTTTTTTTTAAGATTTTATTTATTATTTTTAGAGAGAGGGGAAGGAAGAGAGGCAGAGAGGGAGAGAAACATCAATGTATGGTTGCCTTTCACCTGCCTCCAGCTACAAAGCTGGCTGGAGACCTGGCTTGCAACTTGATTATGTGCCCTGGCTGGGAATCGAACCAGCAACCTTTGGGTTTGCAGGCCGGCACCTTATCCACTATGCCACCAGCCAGGGCGCAATATATCTTCAAACATTTTTAACATGAAAGCAAATGCTATTGACCATGAGTATTTCAATTCAGAGATGCTATCAGCACAAAGACCTGCATGGACAGCTACTGTAGACACCTGCTTGCTTCTTTCCTAAGCACAAAGTAAGAACAAATTGGCTTGGCTTCAGGTTGATCCCAGAGATTCTTAAAAAGTAAGCTAAATACAGTTTAGCAAATATGCTAAAAGATGATCTATCAGTAAGGATAAGCTAAAAAATAAAAAAACAATGTTGCATAAATAATCATAAAATTTCAATGGCTTAAAACAGCAAAACTTTATTTCTCAGTCACATTATATGCTCAATGAGCTTTGCTCATTTAATGACTCAGGGACCTAGGCAGAGAGAGGCTCTGTTTTCAACAAGTGCTTCTATGATCATCACAGCAGTAGAAGAGGACAATGGATGATCTCACTCTGATAACTGTATTCTAGCTTACAAGTCACAAGTCACTGGAAAGAGAGGAAAAGTGGCTATGGGGAACATGAACAGTGTCTACTACAGATGATACTAAAACACAATAAGCTATGAAATAACAAAGGGATTTGCTAAAAAAGATGCTCAAATAAAATACCTGGACAACTCTAGGTTCACATAATTCTGGACCCGGGAGGGTGGGTCAGGATCATTTTAGAGCAGTGGCCATGCTGAAACATAAAGACCCCTCAGAAAACATAAACCTGGCCCTGAATTTTCAGAGCAACTCTGCTTTTCTCTATAAATATACTGAGGGTCCAGATAAGCTTTCATTTAGAAAATAGAAAAAGTTTCCACAGCTGAAAAACATTTGAAAACCACTAATGTAAACCAACTCCTTTCTTTTACAGATTAAAAGGGTAGAGAGGAGGAAAAAAAGGAAAACCCAGAAAGTTAGAGTGACCCCACCTAACCCCAAGAAAGCTCCAGAATGTTTAGCAGATGTAGAAGTAAGTCCGCTAACAGAATTTGTTGTATCACTGCACCACCCTCTGGCCTTACCCTTCATCTCAGCTACCCTGAACTGGCACAATGGAGCCAGACCTAGACCAAAATCACATCATAGAGGTGCATCAAGGGTTCAATAAATGGTATGAACAATAAGTAGAAGTCCCTACCCTACTACCCTAAATAATGATTCACATCCCATTAGCAATTCTCTACATTACTCATCCTCTACTTCCTGGCAAACATGAAGCCATTAGTAGAGGTTAATACTAACCCTTCAAAAGATTTTCATTTTCTCAGATTATAGGTTAACAGCCAACTATGACTTGTGTTCACCCAATTCCATTATCTTATGTTTCCAGCTTTGCTTTGTACCCAGATTTTCCTCCACCTTCATTCACACTAAAGCACTGGGTGTCATATATTTAAGCCTCAATGTTCTCCCAACCTCTGGTCTCTGTCATTTTCAAATCATCTTATACTTTTAGTCCATGAAATAAAACTCAGACTTTTCAACTTGGAACCCAGTTGTCTCCTCAGTCTTTCCACAACCTACTTTTCCAACATTCTCTCCACTGTGGTATTTATCCTACCCAGCCAAAGGCAGGATGATGGGTCCGAATCAAAAAGACATAATGAATCCTCAATCTTGTGAAAGTTCCTTAATGTGAGTTTTGATGTCCCACCTGTAAAATAGGTATGAGAGCATTTACTTTCAGAGGCTCTTAAGAAGATATGTGTCAGTGAGTATTATGTTTGACTACAAATAACAAAGAGTAGCTTATAAGTAAGGAATTAATTTGTTCTATACAATAGGTACAGGGGAAAGCAGTCTAGCTGGTACTATGGTTCAACAATGTCATTAAGACCAAGATCCTTTCAGATTCCAGCCTTCCCATTTTTAATACATGCTCCTCCAGGCAGAAAGGGGCCAAAAGCTATTGGGGTATACCAGCCAAGTGTGTCTCTTCACTAAGCTTTCAGGGAAACCGCCATCCAGCAACATCCACTTACATTACTGTAAAACCTGAGCCTCATGACCACTCTAGGGTTGATGGGAGTCTAGAAAAGTGAGGTGGACATATTCCCATCTTAAATAAACCTGGGGTTCTTTTAGTTAGAAAGAACAGAATAAATGTTGACTAGTCCATCAGCAATGCCTACTCCAATATTAAATTCTATATTTTATGTAAAGTGTTAAGCACAGTAATCTTACACATAGTTAACCATTTGAGAAAAACTAAACTAGAATTACTGCTATTATTATAATTATTGTTGTTATTACTATTCATCTATTATACCCTCTGGCCATATGGAATAACTTATTATATCCAGATGTATTCCTTACATATCTATTATATCCACTGTTCTATATGCATCAACACTATCCCTGCTTCAAGGTCCAGGAAAATGCCATTTCATCCAAGAAGTCTTTCCTGACACCAATTTCTAATAAAGAAATCCTATGGTAGCAGGAGCCACATCAGCTAAAAACTATGTTCATCACTCCAGTGAGCATAGTCTCTTGGGATACAGTAGATTGCAATAAGCAAACAGTAGCTTGATAATTTAAGTAATTCATATTATAAAGACTTATACCCACTTTTACAGTCAGTCTGTCCTCTAGAATCAAACATGGTATATTCCTAAAATGCAAAAGTTAAACACTAAGTTCATGTGTCATAAAGCTAGGGGTGGGAATGAAGGGATAAAGACTGTATTCCCCAAGAATGAGAAAAATAAATTTTAATTCTCTAATAACACCCTATATTTTGCACATTGTGGGAATTCAGATTATAGTTCATTAATTATTCCTTCAATAAACGGGCAGAGTCTACTTTTATCCATGGATGTTGGGCTTCCCCATGTGACCTGCTATGTCCAAAAAGGTTGTTAGCAAAAATAGCATTTGCTTGGCAGTTTGGCTTGGCTCTTGAATCCAATGATCTGCCATGAGAAGAGTATGCCCCAAGTAGCTGATATCCCTTTAGCCTGGGTCACAGAACACTGATAGAGCAGACCCAAACCTAGCCTGCAGCCTATAACAGAGCCATCCCACGGAGTCCAGCCTCACTCAGCCAAGTCACATTCAACCTAAAGACTCATAAGTGTGAGAATAAATATACCTGTTGCTGTAAGTCAGGGAGTTTTATGTCCCAAAAGTTGACTAGCATATCATTTACCATTTAATAATATTTAGCACCTATTACATATTCACTCCTTTTGTTCTTTTTCATCACTTGAAAAAGAAGAGTCTAAAGAATCTCTCTGCCTTTGGTACATCCAGTGATTTCCATCTTTGGATCAACTGTTAAATTTATGAAACCAGCATTGTTATTAATATCAGTGTTTTTGTTTGTTTGTTTTTGCTTTCCATTTGTTCTACTAGCTCTCAAATATAAGAAAAATTACAATAAAGTATCAAGGAGTAATATAAACATTGCTGAAACTAAACTGTTGGCTAGCAAGCAGGTCTCTCCTATGACAGCCAAAAATGTTAATTTCTTAAACAGGGTAAAAGGATGCTTTAGTAAAACAAACAAAAAAATGTAGATTATACAAAGTCATCCTCATATCTGTTGAGGTGACTCTATGGACTCCAGCATCATTCACCTAAACATATTTTTCCGGATTCATGTTTTGGAAAAGTATAATCACTGAATTTCACCAGTAGAAAGATAATGATAAGGCTTAAGTATTGTCATTTTTCCAACATAATAAAACAAAATGACCGTACTATTATAATTGAATAATTTTAAACATAATTATATTTAATCACTAATGAAAAAGTCTCTTTGTAAGTGAAAAGAAAATAAAATACCAATCTCATAGCAAAAGAGAGAGAGAGAGAGAGAGAGAGGGAACCAGTTGAATTTATTAAAAGCATGTATTCAACCAATATCTATTAAAAATTCCAGTAGGGCCCTGGCTGGTGGCACAGTGGATAAGGTGCCGGCCTGCAAACCTAAGGTCACTGGTTCGATTCCCAGCCAGGGCACATAACCAGGTTGCAGGCCAGGTCTCCAGCCAGGTTCGTAGCTGGAGACAGATGAAAGGTAACCATACATTGCTGTCTCTCTCCCTCTCTGCCTCCCTCTCTTCCCCTTCCTCTAAAAATAATAAATAAAATCTTTTTTAAAAAATTCCAATAGGAAATTTAAGTATCAAGGAAAATGGAAGAGTGTGGATTTTGTTTTGTTTTACCTTCTTTTAAGTCATCATCATTAAGCTGGGAGCCAAATTTCCACTGGGTCAAAGCTGACCTACTAGAAATATATAAGTCACAAAGTTATTAAATTTGCCTATCAGTGGAAATGACAGTCTTCAAAGTGGCAAGTAAAACAGCACAGTACAATGACCATCAACAGCACAATACATGCTAAACAGAATAGGCCTTATTGCACTTGGAGAGCCCACACTTCAGACTATAAGTCTGACATATGCAGATCACACAACCAAAATTTGAATTTGAGACCATGGCCAAAGTTATAGGCTCTGGGTCAGAGAAACCTGCACTGAAGTTCTCACTCTCATACTAAGCTGTAGCAAGATACTTAATTTCATCAGTTTCTACTATCTATAATTTATGGATAATAATAGTACCTACATCATAGAGGCTCTGCCAGACTTGAAAAGATAATGCATGTAAAGTACTCAGCAAAAGGCTAGCATACGTGATAACAATAATAATGGTAATAGTAATAGTAATAATACTATCTTGACAAACCTGGCTCGTACATGAAGACTGTTCTAATCAGTGTGCCCTGGTTCATAATCTTTTCATGAAATGCTGAACACACAGTTTTGTATCCACATCTAGGTACAGCTTCTATGAGGTGACAGTTCTGGATCAACCAGTAATTTTCCTACTGAATTCAGGGGAAAAGATGTTGAAAAATAAGCTTTTCACTAATAGAAAATTGAGAAGGATCTGGTCCTTCCATCCACAATTCATCCACCTATGAAAGTCTTGCTGGTGAAAGCCATGTTTCTATCCCTTCCAAATTGTGCAAGGCTTTTATTAAAACACAGACAAGATGGCTCACCTTAGAAGCAAACTCACCTCAAAGGCAAACCTGTCTACCCTCCAGAAAGGATCTGGCTTGACCCCACTACCATCTCCAAACTGGAAGTGAAGAAGGCAGCCCTCACTTCCAGAAGTTGAGTTACATTGCCAAAAACTAAAAGAATCCCTTCTATTCGTGGTAATTCTAACAAAGCATGCTTGTCAGCTTCAAAAATATCTTATAAATTCATCCAACAGAGCCAAGAGCCAGATACTGTATACTGAGAAACGATGTGACTTTACAAGGACAAGAGTGACCACAGGAGACAAAGTGCCACACCCTTTTCCAGAGAGCTGAACAGTAAATGGTGTCTCTCATAAAGGAGCCCGAAATTCGAGAGATAGGTAGAAAATTCTACCCCCCACCCCAACACTCTTCTTCCCCACCCTATTTCATTCTTTACACAGATCCATTTCATTTTCATTTTTAAATCAATGGCCTGAGCATCCCCAACTACAACTAATACAGGGTGGTGGATGAGACAAATACAAGTCAAACATACTTGCTTCTAAGCCCCTTTTGGGAGAGTTTTCTTCCCGCTTGTCTGCCTCTCACAGCTGGAGCCTCATACCTGGCGGAACCCAATGGTTAAGTAAAACCACTGATTTTAAAAAGCCAACCAGGAAACTAACCATGACAAGTGGGAGCTGCCCTCCTCTCCCGAGCATTGATTGGCTCTTGGGGTTCCACCGGTTCCTCTTCTGCCCACATAAATGGCAAGTGTGGCTGTCAATCACACGGGGAACTGACAATTCACGGCTCCAGGAGTAAATTGCCTTTCATCTAGCGAAGGCAGGTAGCTACCTAAAATCGATCCGCTCCTACAGAGCGGACCCCCCGCCCCCGCCCCGCTGACAAGGAGAACAGAGACCCTTAAGCGCAAAATAAACGAAGCAGGGGCCGATCAGAGAGTTTACGAGCGCAGTCATATCATCCGCACCAAATCAGCCTTTAATCTTCACTGTTCTAAAATGATCGTTCAAAGGCTTGGACAGTAATTTAAAAAAAAAAAAAAAAAAGACACAACCTTCTAAGTACCCCTTTTCTTGTATAATTCAGGGGTGATGGGGGGAGGAACGTCGTTTAGTTTAATTTCACATCGTACCCGTTTTCATACACCACCACCCCTTATCATCCCCCAATTAATCCAGCTTCGTTTTCCCCTGACACGGATTTTTTTTAACACGCTCCTCTCGGAGCCCAGCGAGGCAGCCTGGGACCCCACCCCCTGGGCTGGGGTTCCTCCTTTTCTCCACTTTGTTCTGCCGGAGGTTTCCCGAGACCCCGGCCCCCGCAGACACCCCACCCCTCGGGGAAGGGGGGAAGCCAGGCGAAAGAGGGGGCGCTGGAAAGGGAAGAGGCGAAGGCAGTGAGGTGGCCGCCGGAGCGGGACTGCAGGAGGGGGCCGGGCAGCCGGGACGAGCGAACGGCGCCCGCGCGCCGGAGGAAGCCGTGCACTTGTTCCCATCCTGGGGTTTCCACATTAAGGCAAATCCGCCTTTAGGCCGCCCCATTCTTTCCCCCGCCCCAGAAAGCTCGGGTGGAGGCGGAGGGTTCACCCCTCAGCTCCCCGGGATAACGCATTGCAGCTCCCCACGAGTGAGGGGCACCGGCGCAGGAGATGCCGGGGCACTGGCGCCCCGAGGGAGCCGGCCGCCCAGCGGCGGGGGCCCGGGCGTCGACGTCTCACCTTTGGTTGCTCGCCCCGGGGCCGTCCCACATGGATTTTTACAACCTCACGTCGCCTGGGCCCCGGGCGGCCGGGAGGAGCCGGAGCCGGAGCCGGAGCCGGAGCCGGCGCCCGAGCGCTAGCGAGCAGGAGCGGGAGGAGGAGGAGCCGGGCTGAGAGGGAGGGAGGAAAAGGGGAGGGTGCCCCTCGGAGAACCCGGGCGGGCGCGGGTCGGGCGGGGCTCACGGCCGAGGGGGCGGCACCCGCCGCAGTCCCGAGACGCGCGCTCGCGCCGGGCTGCTGGAGCGGCTTTCAGCGGCCCCCGCCCCGCCGCTCGGAGGCTCGCACGCTCGCCCGCCGCGGCCCGACTCGCATTCCCAGCATTCCCGCGGAGGCGCGGGGCCGGGGCGGGAGCGGACGCCTCCGCGGGGGGCAGCAGAGAGTGCCCAGCCTGGGCGTGGTGCGGCCGGCGGGGTCTTCGGGCGCCTTCGCTCTGAGGCCACCGCCTCGTAGCACCTGGTTATGTCTTCTGTCTCGGGCGCCCCTTCCCAGGTAGCCCATCCGAAGCTGCCAGGCGCTCCTGGACTAGTCAGGTGGCACCGGCGCCGGGGGCAGGAATGGCACTTGGTGGAGGGAATGTAACTATCTTTCCATTTAAGCTTTAGAATTGGGGTCGAGGATTCCATACCCTGGCACACCCCCCACACACACACACACACGCTTAATCTTCTTTAGGAGGGTGAGGAGATTTAATAAGATCTTTACTTTCTTGTTCCCCCAAAGAAAGGAGAGAATGGAAGATGAAGAAAGGGAACGAGAAAAAAATATGTATCATCATCATCATTGTCATTCATCAAGTGCCTTCGCGGTGCCCTGGGCGCGCGCGCGCACACACACACACACACACACACACACAGATTTCAAGGTGAGGTGCAGGAGCTGGACACGTTTTTCGTTGGAAAAAGCCCCCCACACACACACACACACGCCCCCCAGCCAACAAGTCTGGAGCCCCAGCTGCTACCATTTTATATTATCCACGGAATTCATGTCATAGGTGTCTCCAGATCTGGTCTCTCTCACCGAGAGTCCATCTGCAGGACTATAGCAATAATTTCCTTTTTCCAGCAATTTCAGTATCCAGATAAAAATACCTCCTGCTGGGAAAGTCAGACAAACGAAGCAAATTTAGCCATGGAGTGTCTGGGTGATCAGAGATACGGAATCAGCGCAGGAACTAGTGATGACTCCTCTTCCCTCCCCCGGTGGGAATTCAAATAGTAAATGAAGGAAGTGGATGCTAAAAGAGGAGGATGCCTTCCTGTTGTAGCCCATATGCCCTGTTCCTTAAGCTTCCCTCTAGCATTTCCACAGATTCATGGTCCCAGAGGTCTCTTGGCCCTAACCTTCCTCTTTTAGGCATCAATAAGTTGACACTTCATTCCGTTGTCTTGGGTGCTTCCTGGGCAAAACCAAGCTACAAGCTACACCTGTTGTGTTTAGTTTCCATGCACATCCTTGACAGCTCTGCTGAAAGGGTATATTATACATATATTTTTAAAACCTTGTCAAAAGTCCTTTGATAAGTCCTAAAATGCCGTATCTTTTGAAATGTGGCCATGTTTATTATCTCCTGTGTGCAGCACTTACATTTTCTCAACTGCTCTCATAAAAACTCTGTAAGATGTTTACCGTCTGTGCCAGCCCAACAGAATCTAAAAAGTTTACCCAGAGGCCTAGTTCTCCCAAGGCTATGCCCTTGGGCTGAACATACATCCCAAGGACAAAGAAGAGAGTGAGGAGCCCCCAACTGCCCTAGTCTAGCTCCTTGGTAACTGGCAGTCACAGTCAATTACCTCCTCCAACACCAGGAAGTCTGACTCCAAAATCAACAAGGCAAAATTAACTGGACTTGATGAGCAATTGGATGTGGAACAAGAGGAGGGAGATAAGAATGCTCCCCAGAATTTGATCTGGGCAACTAAATGGATAATGTGCCATTCACTAATGCTATCAAGTAGGGGAAGTACAGGTTTATGAAAAACTTATAAACAACATATGGGTCCAGTTGGGTCATTTTAAATTTGAGGTGCAAGGGACCTCATCCAGAAGGTGACTATCTCAATGTGCTTTGAGGTCAGATGAGAGATATATGATAAAGACAGTGTATGGGAGTCATCACATGTGGTAATTAGAGCCATGGTCATAGCTGAGTAACCCAAAACAGTCATTAGCCATAGGAAGAATATAGTTAGATGAGAAAAAAATCCCTTAAAAAGTCACAGTTATCTATTCTTCGTAGGCACAAAGTCATTTGTACATGTCTCTTAACAGAGTAGATTTTAGTTCAAGAGAAACATCATTGGGACACCATAAAAGAAAAAAGGCCCAAATAACTGACCCACTCACATCACCACCACCTGACCCTTAGGAAGCCAAACTGAGCCGGTTCTCTCTGCCAGGAACATTTTAAGATCTTTGTAACCCTAATCATCATAGCAAGCATGTCAACATTCAGCATCATCAAAACGTGTATCATTTTTCTAGTGGAAATCTTTGAAAGTTTTAAAGTATTTAATTCATTTTATTCACCTGTAGCTATGATTTGTCCCTAATCATTAAGTTTACTCAAGAAATATTGTGAGGAAAGAAGAAAATTCAACCTATAATTGTTTTCAAATGGAAGGAAATGCTTGTAAATATGAAAAACCTTAATATTACATTTTGCATATATTTATAATCAAACAGTTATGAATTCCCCATTTTCTCTAAATCTGTAATATCAAGACATTAATGTCTTTCAGGCACTTGCAAAATTGTTGATTAAATGTTTACATAACCTAAAATTAGTTTCTTGTTTTTTAATAACTTTCCATGTCCATAATTCTGGCCACTTAAGAAATCTGGTCACTCTTCCTATACTTGGGTTCCAAGAGAGGTCTCTGTCCTTCCAACAGATACATACCTGTCATTTTTCTGCCTTGAGAATCTTGAGTGTCTTTTTCACAGCCATAAGTACTGAATTGGAAAGCCAGCTTCTTTTTGCTTAGACAAAGCCCTTTACTCCAATCTACTAGAATCCAATAGCTGAATCTGGCTCAGTAACCAGGTTCCCCAAAGGAGGGGAAGGGGAGGAGGATAAAAACCTTGGGGGAAAAACTTCATTAAGTAGATATTCTTGCAGTCAGTGGAGATTCTTACTCTGCTCCTGGAAAGATGTGGCAGATGGTCATGTTGAGCCCTGAGCCTGGGCTTTGTCTGTGTGGCATTTTCCGTGAGCTACTGCCCATCCCTAAGGTCTCTTCCTTTCAGTTCCCTGGCTTGGCTATTTAAAGGTAGTTCATTAGCACATTTTAAATTATACTAAAAGCTGTAAAGCTAAAAGGAACTTTTCACCATACCCATTTTTTAAGAACAAGTTCAAGGTGGAAAAACTTCCTGGAAGGCCTCATGGAGAAGAATCACTACAGATGAAGGTTTTAAAATCTTCAAAATTCTGCAGGCTCACATATTCTTTTGGCCTTACTCAGACCCTGGCACCTTTAGACTTGTGCTTTTTGCTACTAAAGCAGTCGCATTTGAATACCACCATGTTTTCCTTCTAAAAAAGCCAAAGGCATTTATAGAGAGTTAAGCTATTCTAGAAACCTATGAAGGGCTCTTATCTTGAATCCATCTGCATTTTCATCCATGCAGATTCTGAAAGGACCTAGCAAAACTTTTAAGTGAGCTAATAATGAGATTCATTACGTGAAAGAAAATAAAATTAGGAAGAAAATGTTGAAACATGAAATATGTTTGAAATATCATTAACATAGTAAAACCAACCTTTTTTCAGTTTTTCTCTGGTAGCAAAAGTTTGGCCCTTAATAGTTGTGTGTCTTCAGTTTTCTTATCTGGAAAATAGAAGAGTTCACAGTTTCTTGTTAATGTGGCTTTGATAAGGATAAAATAAAACTATGCAGGTAAAGTTCTTAGATCATTCAAGGAATGGTGGCTTCTGAGTCCAAAATGTTGACCACATTAGGGAAAAGAGTAAGATGTACATGTAGCATTTTCAGGAAGTTTAAATAAATGAATCTAATGAAATTTAATGCTAAATGGCCAGGACTAGGGTGAGGCCAGTAAGACACTAGCCTTGGATGCAAAATTTAAGGAGGAACCAAAATTTCAGTAATCAAGGTAAATCCTATATTAAGATTTTTGAAAAACAATTCAGAAAACCACAGCCCAGAGGCTGGTTGCTTCTTTTTATAAATAAAGCTTTATTGTAATTTCTGATGAACAAAGAAAATAAATTGAAAAAGAGCTGGAGCTTCAATAGGGACTCTACAGTCTGAGATTCCAAACAAGAATCTCTTATACTAAGGGTTGCTTACTAACAGCCAACTTCCTGATGTTATGCTGAAAGAAGCTGAGAATGCCTGCGTTCATCTATTATCTTTACAGCCTCAAGTCTCTCTGGGAAGGGGGAAAACACCTACCCACAGGGTGGGTAACTACTGTGAGAGAAAGGGTAACAAACCACCTAGAAATATTTCCTGTGGCCAAAATGGACTTACTTACCCAACTTAACTAAGGAATCAAAATTCACAAAATAGTAGCTTTAGCCTACATATTTGAAGAATCACTGGATAATGTTTGAATACTCTCTGAGTACTCCATAAATGTGAGCCTTTTTTTCATAAGAGAATTATTAATATAATTTAAAGAATGGAATCTGCAGTTGTACCAAATGATATAAATGATGGGCCCATTAATCAGCCTGCCTCGGGACAAGGCCAATGCTAGATGAAGGTAGGATGGGGCATGCAAAAGCAGGAGAGGGTGCTGGTTTTCCTTTCATGCTCAGGTAAGTAGTCTACCACCTACAAAAGTGGCTCAGGTTTCTGACGGTTCTACCACCAAGCAATTCTCAGGGATGATACAAAGATTCATAACTTATGTTGCCAAAATATCATTCTTTTTTTTTTTTAAGATTTTTTATTTATTATTTTTAGAGAGAGGGGAAGGGAGGGAGGCAGAGAGGGAGAGAGACAGCAATGTATGGTTGCCTTTCACCTGCCTCCAGCTACAGGCCTGGCTGGGGACCTGGCTTGCAACCTGGTTATGTGCCCTGGCTGGGAATCAAACCAGCAACCTTTGGGTTCATAGGCCAGCACCTTATCCACTGTGCCACCAGCCAGGGCTTTTAAAAAATATTTTTATTGAAGTATAATTGACCTAACATTACATGTTTCAGGTGTACAATGTAATGATGTTATATTTGTATATATTACAAAATGATCACTACGGTAGATGCAGTTAATACCTATCACCACATAGTTACAATTTTTTTTCTTATGATAAGAATTTTCAAGATCCACTCGTCTAGCTACTTTCAACTATGTGATACAGTATTTTTAACTATAGTCACCACGCTCTACATTATATCCCCAAAACTTAGTAACTGTATCACTGGAAATTTGTGCCTTTTAATCCCCTTTACCCATTTTGCCCATCCCCACTTTCCTCAAGCAACTACCAATCTCTTCTTTTAAACCCATGAGCTCAGATTTTTGATCTGTTTAGGGTTTTTGTTTGTTTGTTTTATTAGATTCCACATATAAGTGAGAACATATGGTATTTATCATTTTATTATTATTCTATTACAGTTGCCCCAATTTTTCCCTTTGCCCTCCTCCACCCAGCCTACTCCCCCTCCTCCCGTTTCCATAGTCAATCCCCACACTGTTGTCTATGTCCATGGGTCATTCATACATATTCTTTATCTAGTCCCTTCCCCTTATTTCCATTATTATTCTCTCCCCTTCTCCCTTCGGGCTGCTGTCAGTCTTTTCCATGTTTCCATGCCTCTGGTTCATTTTGTTCATTAGTTTATTTTGTTGATTAGGTTTCTCTTATAAGTGAAATCATATGGCATTTGTCTTTTACCGACTGGCTTATTTTACTTAATATAATACTCTCCAGTTCCATCCATGCTGTCGCAAATGGTAGGGGTTCCTTCTTTCTTTATGCTGCATAGTATTCCATTGTGAAAATGGACCACAGTTTTTTGATCCACTCATCTACTGATGGGCACTTAGGCTATTTCCAACCTTTAACTATTAAAAATTGTGCTGCTTTTGATTCCCCAGCAGGGCACATAACCAGGTTGCAAGCCAGGTCTCCAGACAGGTCCCCAGCTGGAGGCAGGTGAAAAGCAACCATACATTGATGTTTCTCTTCCCTCTCTGCTTCTCTCCCTTCCTCTCTCTCTGGAAATAATAAATAAAACCTATATTTTAAAAATCCATTACGTTTTTAAGAATAGAATAAAAGTTGTGCTGCTCTGAACATAGGGGTGCATAAATTCTTTTGAATTAGTATTTCAGGATTCATCCATTTCTTAAAACAGGATTTGGGTCAGGTCTGAGGAAGTTGTGTTTTGTTTTTGTTTTTTCTCCCTCAAACCACAACCTTATCTACACAATTAAATGAAAATAAATTAATTTTCTCGTAAGAGAATAATGAAAAATAAAAGTCATTTTAAATGATAATATAGGTATCAAATTGGCAACCGCTTTAGAATGATTGCTCCTGGGTTTGGTTAATGAGATACATTATCCACTGAAGAAACAAAGAGCTCACTGGCATGGGAGCTTTATTACTTAACCTTTTAATAAAAATCTTTAAAAATATTTTTAGCCCCCCAAAATAAGAAAAGTTGTTTGTAAGGCAAAATTCAAGCATTCCAGAAAAAAATGAAAATCTAACCTCAGAGAAAACCAACCACTTTTGAAACCCTAGTGTGTATACTCTCTTGGATATTTTGAATATACATTTTAACAAAAATAGGGCCCAGTTACGGTAGTTGTCTTTAAGTATACTTTACCTCCTCCTTCTACCTTTAGACCTTGCCCTCTGGCTTCAGAAGTTATCATCTTGCCTTCAATCTTTGGCCATAGTGACTGACCACACAGCCAGGCCAATCATAATCCTTTCCCGGAATTTTTCTCCTGGAGCTTTGTTTTTCTCTAATCCAGTAGTTCTTAGAATATAATAATAGAGTTGGTAGCAACCACAGCTCTACTCTCATGGAAAAGCTTCAAGCACTGAAAAGCAGAGATAAGAAGAAAAGACTCTTAGCTATAAGAAAATTCAGGTCCCTATTTTCATTGCTGAGAATCCTGACATTCCAGTTATTCCCAAAGCTGCTTTGTGCAGCCCTGTCTTCAATTCTCTGAGCTACTCCAGCCTCCTTCCAGTGTATATGACTTTACTAGACCTATAGTAAATTTTATTTTTCACTGAAGCTATTCTCAGTGGTTGTCACTTGCAGCCAAAGAAAGGCCTAATATACATCCTTTCCTGCTATTTGATTTTATTCAACTAAAATGGTGTATATTGTTGACAATTTCCATGTCAGTGCACATCTCCTTCTTCCTTTTCAATGGCTAAATAATAGTCCATTGTATACATGAATGTTTATGACCTTTTTTCTAGAGCCAGGAACACAAGGAGGTTTTTAAAGGGATAAAGGTAGGAAATTATATTCAAATTGAAGAGCTGAAGTCACACAGGAGTGGTGATAATTGTTATGTAAATGAAGGCCAACCTGATAAAGTTTGAGTAGCACTTATTCCCCAACCACCCATGCAGTACTCATCATACTTGCCTCAGGAAGAGTAATTTGTGGCATTACATTATCACCTATGCAAGATGACTAAGGACTATGCTTTATGTACCCCAGTTTCTCTACCAGATCTACTGGTAGTAAACTTGAGCTCATCTATTGTTTGAAGGATCTTTAAACCTATGTTTGTTAGAGGAAGATTTGGAGTGAAGTTGAGAGGAGGTGACCTTTGCATTAACTGTTAAGGCCTGGAACAATAAGTAAAATTACTACTGAGTATGACTCTGTCTAGAGATCTGATACCCAAAGTTTCTACCATGCAGTTTCCAAGACAAGGAGCAACTGTAATAAAGAGCTGTACTTGGGCTTTGTGGTCACACTGTTGCTGGTGGAAGTGGGGTCTTTTCAGTGTTGCATTTTCAGGGACCCATAATAGAAGATGAAGTCTGGTAGTAAGATTTGTTCAGAAAGAAAACACAAAAGGACGCCCCTCCAATGTCTGTTCTCTGTCCTGTCATAGAAAATCAGGGCCAGAAATAAGTCGTTATCCACATATCCTATAACATGTTAAAGCTTAGTCAAGTCCAGCATCCATCTGTAAGGTCAGCCTTGCTAGGAGAAATCACACCCAGAGACCACTGTAGAATCAAACCATGAGTTTATTGGGGGAAGGGATAGGGGGAACCGGAAAGACAGGGAGTGACAAGGGAAGAGACTTTAGAGGAGTTGTCTTCCACTTGACATCAGATTGGGGTTTTTATCCTAGTGGCTACATAAAGTCTCACAGATACCAGCTTCAAAGGAGAGTTATTTCATTAACCAAATTCTGTCTGCTTAATTATCACCTAACCAGGGATCTCTAGACAAGTTAACTTCATTAACTCATTCCCAAGAGTTTCCTGTCCGGTTCCATTATCACATTCCTGCCAGGTTAGATATGCAATCATTGACTGTTAAAGTTTTAAATAAAGTCCAGGTACAATTAAAGTCCAAAGGTATGTACTGTCTTCAAGTTGTCTGCTCCTGCATCCTAATACCAACTAGTTTAGCTTGTGTTCCTGGCTGCGATCCTTTCCTGTGCTGAGGTATTCAAACTCCCACTTGGAGCTGCGTGTGGAGTCTGCACATCCAGCAGTCACATGGTTGCTAGGGCCACATGGCTATGGAGTAAGGACATGAGAGTCCATGGGTGGTAAGCAAGAGAGAGAGAGAGCTCTTTGTTTCCCCAGGGTTTCAATCAAGCTGTTTCAAAATAACCTATCAAGCCCTGGCTGGTAGCACAGTGGTTAAGGCGCCGGCCTGCAAACCCAAAGGTTGGAGGTTCGATTCCCCAGCCAGGGCACATAACCAGGTTGCAAACCAGGTCTCCAGTCAGGTCTGTGGCTGGAGGCAGGTGAAAGGCAACCAACCATACATTGATGTCTCTCTCCCTCTCTGCCTCTCTCCCTTCCCCTCTTTCTAAAAATAATGGAATAAAATCTTAAAAAAAAAAAAAAATCTATCAACTTTCCAAGCTTTTGTGGACTTCTGATGGGTCTACCTCCAGGCCAATCCATTGATCCCAAGACTAGACTGACAGGCCTCTACAGTCAAGCACCTCCACCTGCATCATTGTAATTTCCATTGTGCATCTGCTTTCCAACCACACCCCACTATCCCTATCCCCAAACCTGAGGGGGAAGGGATGGAGTGTTAATCTTTTTGGCAGAGCAATGTTATGCCCTGGGGTGTGAAACTGTGGCTTCCTAGTGAAGCAAACAAGCTCATGCTCTAACTTCCTTGGCTCTCTTTCTTATTAGTAACTGGTTAACACCTATGGTAACAACACAATAATGGAGTCAAGTCCCAGTCCCTCCATTTATGAGCTGTGTGGTCTTGGGCAATTTAGTTAACTCTTCTAAGCCTATTTCCTTATCAGAAAGGAAAAAAAAAAAAAAAAAAGTGGTGGTTAGTAGTACTTGCCTCATAGATAATTTGAGAGAATTAAATAAGAAATTTCATGAAAATGTGCTATAACTGTGCTGGGCCCAGAGTAAATGCTCAATAAATAGAGGCTAACTAATATCATGTACTTCACAAAATAAAGTAATTTCAGTTGCCAGGGCTGTATGCTGTTTCCACTTTCCCACTTTCCCAACTACCAGTGTGATTTTCAAAAACTGTTCTTTCTAAAATTTCAGAACATGCATAAAAAGTTTGGTGCCAAGATACATTTGAAAGGCAAGCAGTTCTCAAATGAAGGGGATGCATAAATTTTCAAATGTTGGATTTCTCTTTAAGAGCAAGATTCTACTGTGAGGAAAGATCAAAATTTATTCCTTTGTGACCTTGTTCAAAAATGAAGTTTATTGGAGCATGATGTATGTCAGATGTTGTTTAGAGTGGCATGTGCCCTTCTCAGGACGTATTGAACATATGCTGCATGTATGGATTTTTTTTCTAGCAGGCATTGCAGGCTGGCTGAAGAGGAAAGAAGTGTCTTATGCTTGACTACAAAATCCTCAGCACCCCAGCTTGCCCTGGATTATGGTCTATAAAGTACAAACAGGAAGAAAACGGGTAATTTCCTAGAGCCTTAAGGCAAATAGCTTGTGAAATAGCATTCAGGGGCCTTCGAGGCCTCAAGAATTCAGACTAATATTCATGGAAAATCCACAGGGGGACATAGAGCAACTTCCAAAAAAATGGGCTCCTTGTCATTTCTGCTGCTTAACACTCTCCACTCCCACCACTCCACTAGTTAACTCCTCTTTAGTTTCAGCCTCAACTCAGGTGGCATTTCCTCCAACAGCTCTTCCCAAGACCTCTGTTAGGTGCCCATTCTGTCAGATCTCATTGCCTTCTGCACTTCCCTTTCATGGCCCTTATTGGAACGATAATGGAGTAACTGTTTGATTCAGGGCCTCAGAGCCTTCCACTCACCTGTATGCTCCCGTTCATTCAGGTACAGGACCACTTCTATTATGCTGACCCCATTGTCAGCCCAAATGTCATGATAAATAAATATCTGTTGAAAAATTGAGGAAGAAACTTTTATTCTATGAAATTCAACTCAAAGAGTGGAAACTCTAAGAGTAGCTAATTTGCTAATAAGAAGCTTTCCTACTGGCTGGTGGCACAGTGGGTAAGGTGCTGGCCTAGGAACCTGGGGGATGCTGGTTGGATTCCTCAGCCTGAGGGCATGGCCAGGTTGCAGGCTGGGTCTCCAACTAGGTCTGTAGCTGGGGGCAGGTAAAGGGCAGCCTTGCATTGATGTCTCTCTCCCTCTCTGCCTCTCTCCCTTCCCCTCATCTGAAAATAATAAATAAAATCTTTAAAAAAAAAAAAGCTTTCTTTACAAAGGTCAGAAGAATATCTTTATTCTATGTAACAACAAAGCCATTTGGGCCCTGGCTCTTGGCACAGTGGATAAGGCACTGGCCTGCGAACCCAAAGGTCATTGGTTCAATTCCCCAGCCAGGGCACATAACCAGGTTGCAAGTCAAGTCCCCTGCCCGATCCGTAGCTAGAGGCAGGTGAAAGGCAACCAAACATAGGTGTCTCTCTCCTCTTCTCTCTAAAAATAATAACTACAAATTTTCTAAATAAAAAATAATTTTAAAAAGAAAAAAAGACATAAACATTTGATGTCATATTTATATTCTATGAAATCAACTAGTTATTGGTTTCAGGAAAGACAGTGATAATTGTAATAATTAACATTAATTGGACGCATAACTGACTAGATACAAAATGGAATTGAAAGAAACTAAGTTAACAGGTACCCTCACAGGTACACTTGATCGTGAGGGTTCTCGTGATGCTCACCTCAAACCACCTGTAACATTAGGTTTTAGCACGATATTGAATAGAAGAAAATTCTGAGATAGCTTCCCCTTCCCAAAGCCAGTTCGGCCTCTGCCTAGATCCTCTCTGTGTAAGAGGACTCACTTATACCACAAAGCAATCCATTCTATTTTCAAATGGTTCAAAGGGTTAGACAGTTTCTTCCTAACACACTAACACTAAAGCATGCCTGGCTCTAATTCTACTCATCAGAAACAGAATGAACATACGTATGAATAAATTAGTATTTACTGGCCCTGGCTGGTGGCACAGTGGATAAGGTGCCAGCCTTCGAACACACAGGTCGCTGGTTCGATTCCCAGCCATGGCACATAACCAGGCTGCAAGCCAGGTCTCCAGCCAGGTCCGTGGCTGGAGGCAGATGAAAGGGAACCATACGTGATGTCTCTCTCCCTCCCTGCCTCTCTCCCTACCCTTCTCTCTAAAAAGAATAAATAAAATCTTTTAAAAAATTAATATTTACTAATTCTGAAACCAAAATGAGGCTTACTGCTCTAGTTTAAAATATACTAAACCTCTAAGTCTTTTCTTTCTGTATGTAAATTGTGAGCAAGTGTGAGTCTATGTGTGAGTTTGTTTGTGAAGGTATATGTGTGTAAATATAATGTGTTTTGCCACATCAGCATATGGCAGAGGATTTATAAGATTCTGAAGTTGTCCACTGTAGTTACTTTTATAACACTTTTTGTCAATTCTCAAAGCCATTAAAAATCAGGACACTTAACTAAAGTAAATTTAATCATGGACTAAACCCACAGGTCATTTTTAATATAAGAAAAGAGATTTTAAAAAGAAATAAATATTTTGTCCTCTTTACCAAAGCCCAAAACCCTTCTTCTTTAAGCAAGGAAATATACCATGAGGAGTAATTCTTTAATTGCTCTAATTTGGATAAATGCCCAATGTGTGCTGGGTCTCTGAGAACATGACTAACACTTGCCTCACCTTGCAATGACTGCAGATGAAGTGTGGGTGCAAGTGTGAAATGGTGGGCACTGCCTCAACACCTCTTCCTCTAACCTTACAGTAGAAGTCAGGCACCCACTGATATCTGTGGCACTGGAAGCTCTTTCCCACAAGTGCGTGAGAATATTAGAGAAGCTCAGATGTTGAGTCATTCTTGAAACAGGTTTTGGAAATAAGTAGCTAAGTATTTAGAAGACTGTGTCTTTGGAGACCAAGAGACTGCCATGTTCCATGCAAGTTCTACCTCTAATTCAGCCAGCTGACCCTGGGCATCTCACTTAACCACTTACTAGAAAGGAAATAGTATCTTTTCTGGTTGTGATGAGAATTCCATGAGCTAATTCATAGAAAGTTCTTAGCATAGCACCTGGCACAAAGTAAATGCTCAAAAGTGTTAGCTACACATACATGCTTCAGAAGGGAGAAGAATGAATTTTACCTAAGAAACATCCTAATTTGTATGACCATTTAGGGGCTTTGATGGGTAGTTGTTGAGAAGGAAAGGAAGAGGTTTACACTAGTCTTGTGGAAAGACTGGGATGAGTGAGGACAACTTGGAGTCTGTTTCAGATACTTGGGTTAGTCTCCACCCTCTTTCCCAGAAAGTTGTGTCCAAGTCCTGTGCAGAGGGAGCCTCTAAGTCAGAAGTGATGGAGACACGAATTGATTCAAAGTGCTAAGTGACAAGGGACATTCACAGTAATAATGGTAACAGAAGCCACCATCAATATACATACCTGTGCCAAGAAATTCACATGCAATTTACATACAATAGCTAATATCCATTAAGTGCTTACTACTTACCAGGCACTAGTCTAAGTGCTTTGCAGGATTAATTTCATTAAACTTACACAGCAGCCCTTTGAAATGGCTACCATTCTAGCCATACCATAAGAGAAAAGGGAAGCTCACAGAGGTGAGGTGACTTGCCCAAACTCACACAGCTAATAAAATCAGAGCTTGAACCATTTGCAACCGAAGTCCAAGCTCCTGACCAATCACAAAATGTCTGAGACTCTCCATCAGACACATTCAAGACAGCACCAGAATGTCTGTCCGCCTTCAAGTAAGCAACTGCCTCTTCACTGGGTGCTGCCACAGGATATAAATTTCTACCAACCTCCTCAAAGTGGGCTGTGGTTGGGTGTTCCAATTTTGATTGTCAAAAGCAGTGCCCAAGTAGTGCTGGCTATCCAATCCATTTTGCCTGAGAAAAGATAGCTGGCAGTCTGTCAAAGCAAATGCTGCAAAACACTTAAAGGCAGGGTTGGAGAGCAGATGTAGTCTCCAGTGGAAACAAAGGTTAAAGAACACATCTTTTCTGAGACACCCTTCTAAAACATGAAATGACAAACCCCTGCTCCTGGGCAGTAGAAACTTTCCCCAGGTTATCAACAATGATTACAATACGCTGATACTTGCAGTATCTCTACAGTTCTTTGTCTTGATCCATTGATTTGAGAAAATGCATAATTAAAAGTTGTTCTTCCCAGCACCTTCGTCTCAAGGGACTGAAGCACATCCATGTCAGAAGTAAACTGGAAGACACAATGAAATTCCTGGCTCATCTGTGCCTTTAAGACTTGCCTTTTGACCTGTGACTTTAGATAAGTTATTGTACCACAGGAAGTTCATTAAAGGAATAAGGAAAGAGGGTACCTAACCTTCTCACAGGGGCCAACCACAGACAAAAATCCAAAGATAAACAAGTAAGGCTTTATTCTGTCACTGGGTTTCATTTTGGTCTGACGCCATTCCCTGTTGTAGAACATATCCTTTGTGTTCTTTACAACCCACTAGACAATGACACTAATAACTGCTGGTAGCACATTTTAGCCTTCTCTTGCTTGGGTTTTTCACCCTTCTAACAACCAGTTAGAGTTCTTTAACTCTGTTGAAGAACAGAATGCTGGTTTTACCCCCATCAACAAATAAGGAGATGGAGGCATGGGGCTTGCCTAGTTTTACTTGTCTGGGAATGGAATTATGACCTCTGACCACTCCAGTAATTTCACAGCTAACTGTACTTGTACAAAGGGCTTAAGAGCTTCTGTCTTGAACATTCTTGGAAAGCAGGGGTAATAAATGAAGATGCAGCTATGGAGTCCAGGATAGGGAAGATTAAACAAGAGAGAATTCTTGAGTTAAACTTGAAGGACTCATCTAACTATACTAGAACCAGTTACTACTTATTGAACAATTGCTGTGTATGAGGCACTGGGCCAATAACTTTACATACATATATTTCCTCGTTTAACACCCACTATAATCCTGGTAGATGGAATGTAGTATTCCTGATTTGCAAGATGAGACACCATATCCCACAAAGTAACTCCCCAAATTTGAGCATTTCTCACACCAAAGCCATTACTGTTCACCAAAATGCCATGCTTCCCCTGTAATCAATGGATTGGGGAAAGGATAGGCATTTCCTAAAAGTAACTCAGTGGTCTGAGTCATAAAGTATATCTGCATAAGATTCTGTACGCCAAAAAGGAAATTCAGGCAAGTGTTTTCAAGAGACATTTAAATTATTTCCATACTTTCCAGTGCTGTATATAGCATGGTGGGGTGATGATATAGGTGGGCTGGCTTTGAAGCAGGAGAACCTTTCTAAGCTTCAATTTCCTCACCAGTAAAATGGGGATAATATTATCTCACCAAATAGTGTTGTGAGAATTCAATTATTTTATATATTATAGATAGATATAGAGGTAGAAGTAGAGATAGAGATATCACGTGTGTGTGTGTGTGTGTGTGTGCGTGTGTGTAGCATTTAGAGCAGCTCTTGTTAAATAGTGGGCACTTAGTGAAAGACAGCTGCTGTAACATCATAGTAATTTAGTAATATGGCTAAAAATAAATGAGATACACTTATAATTGTAATAAGCAAAATATTCTGACTTCAGATCATAACTACTTTTTTTGAAAAGATTTTATTCATTATTTTTAGAGAGAGGGGAAGGGAGGGAGGAAGAAAGGGAGAGAATCATCAATGTACGGTTGCCATTCACCTGCCTCCAGCTGGAGACCTGGCTGGAGACCTGGCCTGCAATCCAGGTATGTGCCCTGGCTGGAAATTGAACCAGCAACCCCTGAGTTCACAGGCTGGTACTCAATCCACAGAGTTGCACCAGTCAGGGCTCAGATCTAACTTTTTATTTTCACTTTGCTGATAACTGTTTCCCATTGATGGGCGTTTTATTGGTGTTTATTTTCTGGAAGCTTATGTTTGTAAATTTGGTGGGAGGGGTTTTGAAGTCATTATACAGTGATGGTTGATTCTGCTTGGAAAAGAAAAAGCCAGAACAGGTCGGCAGCAGGTAAAAAACTGTGACTTATTAGCTCTTCTGTTGCAAAACGAGCAATGCAAATGCACCAGGTGAGGACCATGGAGGAGACAAAAATGATATTGGAACATCCACCAGCTGACATCCAATTATGCGTGGGACATGGCCTTTTCTTGTTTAAGGCAAGGAATATTGGTAATGGGTAGCAGCCCAAGTGTCTGAGTATCTTCACTATAGGAATAAACAGCAGCAGTTTCAGCTCACTGGCTCCCTTTCAGGGCTCGGTGCCACTGGAAGTGCCATGAACCTCCAGAACTTACTGATACTCCTCAGGAAGCCAAACAGAAAAATTCTAAATGCCTACATCCCAGTACATTAAGGTTCTGCCAATGTTAACTTCTCTGTAGCCATATAGCTTGTATGGGTTTGAGATCCCACTTTCATACCCATTATCTACATGACCTCAGGCAAGTTCTTGCCCTCCCTGAGCCTTGATTTCCTCATCTACAAGTTGGTTATAATAACAGAAAACATATATTCTGTTTAGAAATAATGTATCTATGGAAATAACATTACAATAAGGTTCTACTAACAAACTGACAAAATGTCACACAATACTGTGACTAAGACTTATAAATTCTTTGAGGCTTGAATCGGCTATAAAATTGTTAAATAAGGTAACTTTCTACTGTAAATTTTTGTTAGTTTAAGTGCTCTGCTTCTACTTTAGAGCAGTGTTTTTCCCAAGAATTAAAGTGCATTCCATGAAATACTAGTCCCATGAGATGCTCCAGGATGAGGAACTGGAAACCATGAACCTCCCTCAGAGATTCCCAATGCAAATGAGCAAATTAAAGGTTCTGAACAAACACAGTCTTGCAGTAAGAAGTTTATCTGTATTTAACCAGGTATGGTCTATAGAATACTTGTGTCCTTTAACACTCATTTAAATCCCATGAAGCTAGTGTTCCAAGGAATATACTTTGAAACAGTGGTTCTCAAACTGTCATGTTCATTAAAATCTTTTGAAGACCTTAGAAGGAAGATTTCTCAGCCAGGCCCCTAGAGTTTCTGATCCAGTAGGTCTGAGGTGGGACCCAAGAATGTACATTTCTAACTAATTTCTATGTGTTACTGATGCTGCTGACTCAGGGATAGTATTTTGAAAACCATTTTGATATATATAAAACTTGACTCATTTTTACCAACTTTCAGGCTGTTTTGGTAATAACTTGGGGCTACCAAAATCCACATCAGTCATAGAACATTAGGTCTGAAATAGAACTTGTATTCATTTATTGAATTCAACTAATTTTTATTGAGTACCTATTAGTGAGTCACTGGGGTAAGAAGTTGGAGAAGTGAAGAAACATTGGGACAATATCTATCTTTTCAGAAATCATGATTTAGTGAAGAAAAAAACTTTTTAAATAAAGATGATTGTAAATTATGATAAGAAGAATGATGAAGAAAAGCAAGGCGTTGATGGGGAGCAATTAATTGGCATGGATATTTAATTTAGCTTGGTCTGATAGATTAAATATGGCCACAGAGTCAGGTAGCTCTTCCCAACAAGAGGCAGAGTCTATTTTCCTGCTCTTTGAATGTGAGCTGCCCTTGTGACTAGCTTTGACCAATAGAATATGGCAGAAGTGCTATTATGCATGTTCAAGAGTTTAGGCATTAAGAAGCCTTCAGTTTCTATTCTCATCCTCTTGGAATCCTGAAACCACCTTACTGTGAAGAAGTGAGAGGAAAGCAACATGGAGAGAGAGATCTGCTATCCAGCTGAGCCCAGCCCCATGTCAACCTGCCGGCTGACTGCTGCCACACTAGTGAGCCCAGGCAAGACCAGAAGAACCACTAAGCCAATTTACAGAATTATAAGAAATGATAAATACTTGTTATCTTAAGCCATGGAGCTTTGTGGTGCTTTGGTATGAAGCAAAAGCAATTGGGGATCATGCAAGATCTCTGGGAGAAAGGGTAGTTAGGGTAAAACTTAAGTATGAGCTGGGAAAGGAAATGGCAGAGTGGGAAGAGAATTTTCAGCTGAGAATGAGAGAGTCCTGACTCAGGGTTGGCAACTCTCAGCTTCTCCAATAGCTGAAGGGAGGGCCCAACAGGAAGGAATAGATTGGAACATATAGTGTCATGGATGCTGTGACGAGCCATCCACAGACTGCCTCCCTTCAAACCGAAGCACTGAATCCCCTGGCTTCAGCAGGCAGGGCTGACTGACAACACTCAGTCAGTCTCTCTCTGAGAATTCACTTTGGCTGGAGAGCTGCCTAACCTAAAGTCATGGGCCTCCCTGGGGCAGGGGGTGGAGGGACAGCTTGCATCCAATGACAAGTCTATATGCCAAACGGGAGCGGGGTTTAAGGGACTGGATAAAAAAGGAATGAAGAAGTACAAATTGGTCATTACAAATAGCCATGGGGATATAAAGTACAGCACAGGAACATAATCAATAATATTGTAATAACTGCCTATAGTGCCAGATGAGTACTAGACTTATGGGGAGATCACCTTATCAATTATATCAATGTCTAAGCACTATGGTGTATATTGGAAAAAATATAGTATTGAATGTCAAGTAATTGAAAAATAAGTAAGTAAAATAACAGGGGTAAAAAGCCTGCATGTGTGGGACCAGGCAGGGGAGCAGGTGTTAGTATAATAACTCAGTTCCTTGCCATAGCATTCCAGACAACTCCAGAACTTTCTGTGGGATCAGCAGAGGCTTTTGTTGTGACTACATCATGGTTCAACTTTTCCATATGCCCAATCCTGCTTTCCTCACCGCCCCCCACGCCACCCCCAGAGCACAGGGGAAGGACGTTGCAGGGCAGGGGTGAGGGAGTAGGGAAGGGAAAGCATGTCAACAACACAAATGAGAGAAGATAGCTTGGACCAGCATAGTGGCTTTGGGGATGGAGATAAGCAGGCAAATTTGGGGTTAGAAGTTAGATCTTGGAAAAAAGGTGGTTATTTGAAAGATGAGGAAACAAACAAGACAGGATCACTACTAATGCCATGGAGAGCCAAACTGAAGCCTGAGGCAAAAGGAGAACTCAGTAATATTAATCCTATCTTTATTTAAAATTGGTATTTTGTTCATCATGGGTTTTTTTGCATTAATTTTGATTTTTAAAATATTATTTATTTTTATTGCTGCTTCAGAAATTTACTTAATCTCTCAAAGCCTTAGTTTCTTAATCTATGATGTTGGGATAATGTATTTCACATGATTATTTTGAAAATTAAATGAAATACTAGCACGGTAACTGTTACATAGCATTTCAATGTATCCACAATTATCATCAATAAAATCACAAGTTAGACCTGGCTGGTGGCACAGTGGATAAGGTGCTGGCCTGCGAACCCAAAGGCCCCTGGTTCGATTCCCAGCCAGGGCACATAACCAGGTTGCAAGCCAGGTCTCCAGCCAGGTTGAGGCAGGTGAAAGGCAACCACACATTGATGTTTCTCTCCCTCTCTACCTCTCTCCCTTCCTCTCTCTCTGGAAATAATAAATAAAATCTTTAAAAAACAAAAACAAATTTTTAAAAAATCACAAGTTACATTCTGATTTTAAGATCCCAGAGTAGTATTGATCACTTTTTACAGAATAGTAATGAGAAGTTTTTGTTCTGTTTCCTAAATAAGTTTTCTACTTTTCTCTCCCTATTTACCTTATTTAATGATAATCTTTATAAAAGCTTAGATATGAGGAGCAATGATTGAAATTGCTTAAGAGAAATTGATAATGCTTACTGTTCCTGATGGAAACAAGATACCAGGAGGCACCATTCTCATTACTATGAGCATTTATTGAGTACTAATAAAAATGTTAGGGCTTCTAAGCATGTCATTTAATCCTCCAAGCCACTTACAAGGCAAGCATTCCCCATCCCTCCAAATTATTCCCCATTTTACGGATCAGTAAACCAAAGGAGACAGAGAGAAGTTAAACCCTTTGCTGAGGGTACAGCCAGAAGGCATTTGCCTCCAGTATCAGTGTTCTCAAGGGTGCCACAGCTGGTGTACCATTTGCAAGTGCAAGTATTTCCCTCAACCCCAGCTGTGCCCTTGGTTTGGCAAGTCACCTTTCCATTGCCCACAGCAAAAATCATATCTGAGTGTGCTCACCCAAACTAATACAAATGTTTCATCCCTTAGGAGTTAGCCATTTCAAGATTTCTCTATTCATAGTATGAATTGTAGGCTGATGCTAAGTCAGCACGTTGAGTCTTACTGGTATCCCTGCTTCTGCATGAATAGCAGCATGTGCTGACTAAGAGCTTTGGAGATGCTTTAATTCCCTCCCTGTGGCTTTCACCTCAGGAATTGGCTTACTCCACTGCTGTGGCCTGATATGCCAGCACAACACAGCAGCCTTCTTGGGTTGCAGAACTCTTAATTTTCTCAGTACCTTATGGTCTCTTTTGCCCTTGAACTCCAGATACTGACTTTTCACTTGAATGCACATTACTTCAAGAAATTCAAGGTCAAAGAAAAACATTCTACCAGGCCTGCCTTTGTAAAAATGAGACTTGAGTAGGAAATGGAAGAGATTGTATGAGGGCAATATTTGTTCCCAGGAGTGTGCCTGCCTGAGAATCACTGAACAAGTCTCTGCACAGCTGGAGGACTTACCGTAGGGAGATTCAACATGCTTGGAAACATCTGACTTTTTTCCTTAAAAAATAATCTGATGTTTGGCATTCAGAAGGTATAATGTTATAGTTTTACTCTTTATAGTTACTAAAATAAGAAACATTTTGAGAAAGGGGATCATTGTTATTAGTGTAGATTATTTAGTATTTGCAATGCCCATATTAGATTGCTAAGCACCTGTCATATAGTTTGTGTTCCAATGTTTCAAGAAGTTTAAAATCAGATCCAATTGAGAATGAAGGTATAAATATACTACTTAAAGACCACAAACCCCTTGATCTGAGTTATATAAATCCTACAAAGTGAGAGAAGCGAGAAGCTTATGTACTACACTATTTGCTTAGAAGAGGGAAAGGAATTCCTTCTACATGAACATTGTGGACAAATTTAGCCTCGTCAGTTCATTCCACATTGTCTACAGTGTTTATCAAGTACTCTTACCAAAAGGTCTCAGCCAGCTGGAGAATCCTCTAAGCTAATATTTGTAAAAATGTACACATGAACTGGCTTTTTGAAGTTAACTTATTAAACACTTTCTTAGTGCAGAACTTTCACCATGACAATCTTGACAGATGGTTTGCAGATGCAGAACTCCAGAAACTATCTCCCTTAGAAGCTTCCCCTGACCTTGGTCAGAATTCACTACACTCCCAATGACACTTTATAAATTACAAATGTTACCATTATAATTGACATAATAATAATTGCAACTTACTGAGCACCTACCATGCACTAGGCACTACAGTATTTAATACAATAACCTGGCAAACAGGTATGATTATACCCATATTTCAGATTGGAAATGGGATAAATTTATTTTCCAGTGACTTAGTTCAAAGTCACAAAGCTAGAAAATGGCAGAGACATGTCAAGAAGGAATGGTCTCAAACCTGTACTCCTGCTGCCCTCCCCATGCCACCTTTATTATACAGCAGTTGTCATGTCATATTGGAATTACTCTGTACTCTCATATGTTTCTTTTTCATTGATAGCAAACTTCTTGGAGACCAATGTTGTGTCACTTGTCTTCTGATCTCCATTCTCTGCCACTGTGACAGCACATAAATTATTTCAATAAGCATTACTTGTTGAATAGGTCATTTCTCTGTACCTCTGCTTTCTCAAAGCCTCAAACCCTGATCCTTGATCACTTCCTTTGTTCCTCTTGTATCACACTGATGGGAGCTAATAATCAGGAAGCAAAATATCTTAATATAATATCTTAATATATTGATTAAAATTCTTTAGTCAAGTGATGTTGATGAAAACTCAGACTTGAAAGAGATTCTATATGCAGAAAGGTATGATTATGTGCACATACATGTTTAGAACTCTTTTTATGTTTGTTAGTAGAAAAAGAATACATTAACAATTCCTCAGTCAGGACACATATCTAGGTTGCAAGCCAGGTCTCCAGCCAGTCCTTAGCTAGAGGCAGGTGAAAAGCAACCATACATTGATGCTTCTCTCCCTTTCTTCCTCCCTCCCTTCTTCTCTCTCTGAAAATAATGAACAAAATATTTTTTAAAGAGTGCATTAAGTCAATAAAAGCAGTTAAATATGAGAATTCAGCCCAGCCAAGTAAGAGGAATGATGAAGAAAGAGGTTTTTGTTTTGTTTTGTTTTGTTTTTAATATAATCTTGGGACTACAGGAAAAGGGAGGAACTGACATAAAGTTTTGGGTACAACTCAAGCAGAGAATGTGGACTAAGTTATTGCAAAAGATTTTGGGATGGGAATAAGAAGGGGGAAAAGATATGCCCATCAAGAACTTTTGGGTACATCTCATGTATACTTGGCATTAGCATCTCTGCATGAAGGTCCCTTCATGTGATTGAAATAACAGACTTTCCTTTCCTGGGTTGCTGACTGCTTAGGCCACCTATTACCTTGGGTCCTCTCCTCCCTCTTGCTTCTCCTGAAGATGTTGGGTCCACTCAAGGTAGGTGCAAATGGAATTGCATTCACCCAAAAATGAAGCTACTACTATTTCATCATGGAAAGGTTCTTTCTTTCTTATACTCTGCACTTCAAACTCTCTCTTTCAGCCCTTTACTTGTTTCATCACCCAGTCCTTAAATGCCTTTCACATCATGTTCTCTGTCCATATTTTATTGATCTTTCATAGCCCTCTTCTGCTTATAAAGGTTTTACTGACTATACCAGTTCACACTGACCTGGTTAGGGACTGAATTGTGCTCCCACCCTAAAATTCATATGTTGACCTTCTAACCTCCAATGTGACTGTATTTGGAGATAGGGCCTTTACAGAGGTAATTAAGGTTAAATGAGATCATAAACATGGAGCCCTAATTCAATAGCATTGAATTTAATAGAATTGGTGTCCTTGTAAGAAGGGGAATTGGTGTTCTGGTCCTCTGTGTACCAGGAGTGTGATAGAAAGAGGAAAGGCCATGTGAGGACACAAAAAAGAGATATCTATCTACAAGCCAAGAAGAGAGGCCTCAGGAGAATCCAACTCTGCCAGCACCTTGATCTTGGACTTCCAGCCCCAAAACTGTGAAAAAATAAATTTCTACTGTTTAAGATACCCAATCTTTTGAATTTTGTTATAGCAGGCTCACACTGACTATACCAGATAAGTCAGTAAGATAAATACTAAGATAATTGCCTCTAGAAGGTTTTTTTTATTTTGTTTTATTTTGGGTTTTTGTTTTTTGTGTGTGTGTGTGGGTTTTTGTTTGTTTGTTTGTTTTGCCTTCTACCTACCTTGCCTGCCTTTTTGGTAATTTATACTGTCCTTTTCAGTCTTTCTATCAGATTTAAGTTTATTCTATTTAATACTCCCCTCTTTACACATGACTTCATCAATTTGTGACTTATCTCCCACAGCACAGTATCAACTAGGGAAAAATTAGGTTATGCAAGCCTCTTTTATTCTAAAATGCCTAGAAGGAAGGTCTAGACTCTGGACATTCAATATATCTTAATTGCTTAAGTAAGCTCCTGTAGTTGTAAGTTGTGTAACTTTGGACAAATTAATTCTCAATTTTCACACATGTAAAAAAGGGAAGGATTCTATCCCCTAAGTAAAATTTATCTGAGATTGTAGCAAGAAAGAATTAAATGAGATAAAACTGATTGGCATATAGTAGGTGCTCCAATACAAGAGAACTATTATTATTATTTTGTTCTGATGAAGCCACATCTGCAAAAAGGGAAATGATCTCACATAGCAGGCACAAAATTACTGCAGATTCAGCTCTCCAGTAGACAAAGAATTATATATATATATCTTGTCTTTCATTTTTTTTCTTGTTTTGAGATGAGCCAGACAGAATTTTCCTGGTTGGAAGAGATAAATAACAGAACCCTGATTCTTCCCTCTCCACTGGCACTCCAGAATGGAATACTGCTTGGCTCATTAACATTTTCTAGCCCTATTAGTTGTTATATTTCAGTTTGAATAGCAATTTGATGCACCCAAAGAGGCTTGCATAACAATATGCTCTATTTAATGAACATATAAAATGTAAGAATAAAGAAATGTTAAAAGTTGGACTACCATTTCCTGAATGTGAAGGCCCTGGTTTTTGCTTTATGTTAACTTTTTAAATTTTTCAATGTTGCAAACAGGATTCTGAACAGATTGTAAAAGACAGCTTAATCACATTAGCATCTTATTAGGAAACTTCTAATTCTCCACATGTAAAAGGGATTGTGACCTGTCACAGGATTTCAACCTTTGTAATGATTCACAGATCCACCCCACAACACACACAGATACTGACACATTAGAGAAATTATCCTGTGATTTTAAAATTTGCAAACATTGATAAATCCAGTACCTTAGATAATTTTTAAGACTCTGTTGCAATATTCAGCCTTATAAAGGATCCCTTCTATGGCTGGCTTGGGACTCTTTCCCATGCTAACAGACTTTCTACTCCCCAAAACTTCACTTCCCACCCTACAGTCAAGAACTTAATCAATACTAATTGAACTTAACACAGGAAATTTTTAAATGACTCATAAATTCGCACTGAACTAATCCATGATTTTTCAGATCCTTGGATTCAGCAGAGCAGCGCTTGACCCTTCACAGCCGAGAAACCTTAATGAGTGGCTTTTGCTTCCTTAGCTGTCTTTTACTATAGCTCTTGCAGAACAAACATTTGAACTGACCTACTGAGTTCCCAACAAACTTTTTATTTGATTCCTAGTGAGAAATTTCTAGGGTAAAATTCATCTCACTTTTTAAAAAGGCTTCTCATGAAGTCTCTTTCAGGAGACCAAAAGGGAAGAAAACTAAAGAAAATCTAATTTCATAGTGCCATTAATTACATAACTGAAAAGAACAAAAATTTGTAAAGGATGAAGACACAGAATAGTAATACATCTGACCTCAATATTTTGGTTTACATAACTCCTTTTTATCTTTTTAGAAGCACAAATGGCACATGCTCATTTTATGTATCAATAATAAAACAAATGTGTATCAAACAGCAAGTGAAAAATCCCTCATCCATGATATCCCATTCTCTAATTAAAACTTCCCATTAATATTTTAGTGTAAGGCCTCCTGGATTCTTCTACCCAAATATATGCATTTTTTACCTTAGTACATTATACAATGCATACTGTTCTCCACCCTGTGTTTTTTAATCCACCAAAATGATATGGATTTCTTTCTTTGCCTATTCATATAAGTAGTCCTTCTTACTCTCTGTGTATTAATGGCTGAACCACAATTTAACCTCTACTGCCAGTAATATTTAGATGGGTTCCAGTTTTTCACCCAAGCAAACAATGGTATAATATCTGCATGATTGCAATTAAAAGATATTTCATACTTATTAATATATATATATCTAAATTAAATTCTTAATGTGGAATTACTAAGCCAAAAGAATACTCCTTGATACTTCGCTCTCTAAAGGGTTGTGACCATTTAAACTCTCATGAACAGTATATATCCATATTTATTTCTTTAATCTTTAACCAACTTTGAACACTGTAGACAGTTTCCATTTTTACAAAGTTCTTATTTTCATATTTACATTTATAATATCTTATAAAAATAGTAAAGTGAGGGGTCTGACCATTGTTTATAAACTATGTTACAGAGGAGTTTTAAGTTTAGGTTCTTCAAGTTAATTCACTGCAATAAAATATTTTTAAAAGTATCTTATTTTCCTAAGACATAGTCTCTCTCAATTATTTGAGAATAAGTTAGAAATTTCTGGTCTCCATTACTAGCTGACGCTTTCACTCCAAGCTCCCAAGCTACCAGTTTCGCCAGTTCCTAATGACAAAGTGTTCTTTTCTTGAGTGAGGAACATAATGAAACACTACCAACTTGCCTACCCTTCCCTGACATGCTAGAACTGGTTCATGCTGGAATAACAGAGAGAATGAAAGAATTCAGCTCAGTGCCCTACTTCAACTGATTCCCATCTATAAGGCTTGGCAGTGGAAGCTCCAAGAGACTTTCTAGGTCCCCTCAGGTTCGCTCCGGTGAGATACTCCACACTTCAGCACCTGGACAGCTCTCTCAGTACCAACGCTAGGGGGAGATCTTAGTAAGCGGCTGGTGGGCCCTCTAGTGGTAGGCTTAGTTGTTGCACAACTGTCTTTTAATTACTTGTGTAATATACATAAATTCATCATTGTTATAAAAGACCAAGCATCTTAAGAATAGAGAGAGCAAATGTAAAAGTTTCCATTACCCTTGCTACTCATCTTCCTCACAAGCAAGCACTGATAACATACAACTTACTTATCAACATATACTTACTTATCAACACCTTTTATTTTGTGAACTGATTCATTCTAGAGCCATTTTGCTTTTATTTTCAGCTAACAAAATTCTTAGGAATTATTAAAATTCCAATCACACGTATATCATAATTCCTGGAAAACGGTATCAAAGACAGGTTGAAAGTGTGTGTGCTAGCAATAGCTAGGTCATGAAACCTAACTCTGCCACTTTCTGATTGTCTGACCTTGGTCAAATAATTTAATTTCTAATAAATTTTCATACCTCACAGGGTTTTTAGGGTAAATAAATAATAAAACAGATAATCAATAGCTCCCAGCTGCTATTATTAATATTAATTACAGAGTAACTGGTACATAGAATTCCATATTATAGATGTATCGCAAATTATGTTTTGGCTCCTTTATTGATAGACATATATAATGAATATATATATCTTTCCTGGAAGTATCGGCCATGCAAACTGTTTTAATTATATTGACATTGGCTTGATATCTTAAGAATATATATATATATATACACCCACACACACATATATATACCCCACACACATATACATATATATACACTTATGTGTGTGTGGGTATGTATATATATATATATATATATATATACACTCTATATTTGTGCCTACGTAAAAGTAATTCTTTAAGATTATTCCCAGGAAGACAGTAAAAAACTTTTCAAACTTTTCAGTTAACTTCCAAAGTCTCCCAGAATCCACATCATTGGATGACTTGCACAGTGTTGCTGCTGAGGTAGGGGGACTCCTCTCTAGAGACTCATATCAATGCACAGATGAGTGCTATGAAGAAAAACAAAGCAATGAGAGTGCATAGAACAGACTAGGGGAATAATAGGTAGGTCACCCTACTTTAAATGGGGTGATTAGCCAAGACTACCCCATCTAAAGGAAATAACATTAGCAAAAACTACCTAAAAGAAGTAAAAGACTAAGCCCTGGCTGGTGGCACAGTGGATAAGGTACCCGCCTGCAAACCCAAAGGTCGCTGCTTTGGTTCCTCAGCCAGGGCACATAACCAGGTTGCAAGCCAGGTCTCTAGCCAGGTCCCCAGCTGGAGGTAGCTGAAAGGCAACCATACATGGATGCTTCTCTCCCTTTCTTCCTCTTTCCCTGCCTTTTTCTCTGAAAATAATGAATAAAATATTTTTTAAAAATACAGTGTGTTAGTAATTGTAATTTTTAATTATCTTAATGAATTTTAAAGATCAATTCCTAGAAGTGGAATTTTCCTATTAATCTTTCCTAAAATGCTGAGTCAGGAAGCCCTTGGCCTTACAGTTGTCATGTCACCCTAAGTCACTTCCATCATGGAGTAGAAACACAGCTCAGAGAAGGCAGAAAAGGCTCTAGGAGCCACTTCTCTGCTCCACAGGGTTCTTTTATCCCCCAAAGAGTGAGTGACCTGTCATTAATTCTTTCACTCCATGTTTTTCTTTATAATAAATTTGGGGATACATACAAAGATGTATATCTTAGAGGCCAGGAAGCAAAGAGCTTCATGCTACTCAGATCAGTTACAAATCCTCCCTATAGTTATGAGCAACAACTAATAGCAATAACTAATTTCCAAAACACAAATGTTTCAGAAATCTCTATCATTCTAAAGAAAAGCTGAACACATGCATTTGTAACTTGGTTTCTAAGTCAAAATACAAAATAAAATATATACACATCCCCACTGAAGGTCTCCCAGGCCCAGGATGTAATGTGAGCAGCAGAATGGGGTAGGAAGTACATAGAGCCAGGCATGGGGTAATGTAAGTCCCTGGCTCTGGCTCTGTAGAGCTATGCACAGGTTCCTTCATGTGTCACTGCTAAGCCCACCTACTGCATTCAATAATAAAATGGTTATTTGATGTAAGAGGTTTTCTAGACAGTCTAAAGTCTAGAGAAGACACTGTAGTCATATCAGGCTTATTTCTGAGCATTTTAATAGAATAATATTTATTAATTTTTCAAGCCTCTTATTTGAATTTTTTGTTAGTAATTTTTTCCAATAGGACTTTTACCTCCACATAATCAAATGTCCCTTCCACACTAGCTACCACACTCAAAATAATAAAAACTAGACTGTAAGTGTTATATCCAGACAAAAGTGAGACACCAAATGCTGGGAGACTTTAGGGCATTCAAAGATGTTATTATTGGCCAAACAACAGACCTGCGCAGGGGCGACCTCGATCTCATGAGGCGCTCCCTGTCGCTTACAGCTAGGGCTTTTTATAGCAGAGCAAGGGAGCCCGGGCACAGAAGATAAGATGGTAGTTAGTGATTGACTATCAGGGTTGGGGGTCTGAGGTGGTCTTGAGGCCTTAATCGGCCTGTCTCCGGGCTGTCAGTTTGCCCTAGTATCTTGGGTCAACAGTCTTTTCCGCCAGCGGTTTTGTGCTCTGGGCCTATGGACTCTAGGGGTCCCGGAATCCCTTTGTCCCTGCAGAGGTCCCCTGCAGAGCAACTGCGCTTCTCTTTAACTAGGTCTCTAAATAAGCTTCCTCCTTTCCTAGTTTCAATAATGCTAGTAATACACATCAGGCTTTTGCTGGGGTTCCACATAAGCTCCATGAGAGCAGGATCATTTCTCCCCTATCCTCCCTTCCCCACTGCCTGGAGCATAGTGATGCTTGAAGAATATTTAGGGTGAAAAAAATGGATGATTAGGTAGCCAACATTTACTATGCAGTTGACATGTGCCACACACTGTGCAAAGATCTGTATAAACATTCTCTCATCACAACCTCGTAAGGAAGGTGTTATTATTTCCCCCATCTTATAGGTTAAAAAACTGAGACTTAGAGAGGTTTTTAAATTTCATCTAAGTCGAATTGTTAGCATACAACAAATTGGAATTAAATTCTGATCTAAACTCTAAACTTGTGCTCTTCTCTATGGCCCTTCAGAGAAGAAACTCAAACTATTAGCAACATCCAGCACCTTAACAAAGGATGATCCCAAAGAAAAGCCATAGAGCTGGATTATATATATATATATATATATATATATATATATATATATATATACACACACACACATTTTTTCTTTTTAAAATATTTTATTTGTTATTTTTAGAGAAAGGGGAAGGGATAGAGGCAGAGAGGGAGAGAGACATCAATGTATGCTTGCCTTTCACCTGCCTCCGGCTACAGACCTGGCTGGAGACCTGGCTTGGCAACCTGAGAACTGGATCCTTTAAGTACCATGATTTCCATCTACATTTCTAAGAGTACCATGAAACAAGTCATCTTCACTGATCATTGGAGCAATCCATCATTTCAGCATTTCAACAGAGCAGCAACCAACAGGTGGTGTACATTTATTTTGAAAGTAATTGAGGTGGTAAACTTAATGCTTCTGAAATTCATTTGAAAGGAATGGGTGGTCAAGGGAGCAGGTTAGGTGGGCAAGGCTGTAAGTAAGCAGAGGAGCAATGTTGTAATTGGTACATTTGTACAGTCTCATTTTTCCCATGCAGTCAATATCTGTTGTGCATCTACAAAAGACCTGTCACTGGAAAGACAGAGAAAAGTTTAACACATAATCTTCTTCTTCATTCTTTGGGCAGTTAAGACAAACACACATGAAATAACTCAAAAGTCATAAATTAGCATATATATTCAAACACCAAATGAGGTCTATATAATATAATTTAATACTCTCAACCACCCTGCAAGGTAGAAATTGTTGTCCCTATTATATTAATGAGGACACTAGGCACAGAGAGGCTAAATAATTTGCCCAAGTCACATAGCTTTTATATGGGAGCATCAGAGCTGTCTCTACATTCATCTGATTCTGAGTACATTTGCTGAACCACTACATTTTACTGTCCTAAAGAAGGTAGTTGAGGCCAAAGTCATCAGGAAATGATACATAAATAAATAGGATTTAAGTCTCACCTTGAAGTGCAAACAGGAGTTGGACAGGCAAAAAGTAACAGATTAGACAACATAAGATGCAGGAAAGGACCAAGCAAAAACCCAGAGGAGAGAATCTGGGAAGTGAGAAATGAGTAGGAAGTGAGTGGGCAATTATACAAGTTGGAATGAGAGAGGGGGAGAGGAGGGTTTGAATGCGTGATAGTCAAATGAGAGCCTATTTGGGTATGGAAGCCATATCAAATGCCACAGCTAGGACAGTGGTTCTCAATCAGGATGAATTTGCTCCCCAGAGTACAATTCTTGATGTAAGAGGCTTTCTAGAAGGTCTAATTCTGGTTGTCATAGCTGGGAAAGATGCTGCTGCATCTAGTGGGCAGAGGCCAGGGATGCTGCTTGCTAAACATGTAAAATACAAAGGATGGCCCCTACTACAAAAAACTGTCCAGCCCAAAATATCAGTAATCCTGGAGTTGAGAAACCTTGATCAAGGAAGATAGTGTGGCAGTAGCTGCCAGGAGGACGCAGAGGGAAAAGAATAGAAGCAAAGGGCCCAGGGAAGATGTTCATTCAGGGAGACAGGAGTGAGACCAGAAAAGGGGGATGAAAAAGAGACTGCAAAATCTTCAAGTATGTAGTTCTAAAGAAAATGAAAGTGCAATTTGTAATCCCTCTTACAAAAAGTTTTTCTACAAAAGGTTATCATTAGATGAATGGATCAAAAACCTGTGGTACATTTACATAATGGAATATTACTTAGCAGAAAGAAAGAACTCCTGCCTTTTGCAATAGCATGGATTGAACTGGAGAGTACTGTGTTTAGTGAAATAAGCCAGGCGGCAAAAGACAAATACCATATAATCTCACCTAATACAGGACACTAATGAACAAAACAAATGAACAAAATAGAACCAGGGGCATGAAAACAAGGAACTGGCTGACAGTGACCAGAGGGGAGGGAGGAGAGGGGAAGGAGGAAAGGTGGAAAGAAGGGGAAGGGTCTAATCAAAGAATTAGTATAAATGAGCTATGGACATGAGTAACAGGGTAAGGATTGAATGTCAGAAAAGTGAAGGTGGAAAAAAGAAAAAGAAAAAAGAGAAAACTAAGCCTAACTTTTTAACATTTTAAACTTTTTTCTTTTAAGTCATCTAAGGGCATCTTAATTATATTCTTAAAAATTGTAAATGATACTCAACATTAAGAAAATTTCCACCTTGAGTGTGTAAAGCACTGAGCTATGACTATAGCAGTAGCATTTTCTTTCTTTTCTAAAGCAAAGTCTAAAATAAATTCGGCAAAATGTTAACATCTGTTACAGTTGGTCCTTGGGTGTCTGTTATATTACTTTCTGTGCTTTCCATATACTTGAAATTTCTCATAATTAACTTAAAAAATCAGTGTGGGAATGAAAGAACAATTCTTGGAGTGATAGTTGATACCTTTTGTTAGCATTTTTATTGGTACTTACAAATGTCATTTTTTAATTCAGAAGCTATATGTGAGTATGTGCTTATTGTAAAAATGATCTAAGAGTACAAAAAATAAAAGTAGAGCCCTGGCTAGTGGCACAGTGGATAAGGTGCTGGCCTGTGAACCCAAAGGTTGCTGATTCGATTCCCTAGCCAGGGCACATAATCAGATTGCAAGCCAGGTCTCCAGCCAGGTCCATAGCTGGAGGCAGGTAAAAGGCAACCATACATTGATGTCTCTCTCCCTACCCCTCTCTCTAAAAATAATAAATGAAATCTTTATTAAAAAATAGAAATAAAAAATAAGAGTAGGAATTCTTTTATTATTCTTCAATCTTTTTTTCTTTTTTCTTTTGTTAATTAATACTAAATGTTCTTGTGTACTATACATACATCAGGACCCTTTTTTACACACATATAGAAAGGAAGGAGGGAGGAGGGAGGAGGAAGAAGGGAGGAAGGAGGAAGAGAAAAAGGGAGGAAGGGAGGGAGAAAGAGGGCTATATGGTATATAGATTTATAGTTCTATCCTATCCATCTGTCCTATGTGGAACCATACCACACATGTAACATGCTTTTCTTTTTAACATATCTTTCCATGTTAATTCATAAAGACTATCTCTTTTTACCTATTCATAATATTTCATAATATGGCTGTACTGTACATATTTTTTAACATGAATATTGTATACTTATGTTAATTCCAATGTTTTTCCATTTAAACAATGTTGGAACATAAAATTTTATGTTCATTTGTAAGAATTTCTGTAGGGGAGATCCTTAGGGACAAAATTTCTGGGTCATAGATGTGGAGAACCCCTGACCTGCAGAGATTCCCTGGTGCCACAGATGAAATGAACCTTCCCAGACAGCTTATGCTAGGGAAGAGAAGGCCAGCTAATGTTTGAAAGACAAGGGCCCTGAGCACCTTTCTCCAAAGATATTTATTGAGTAGCAATGGTGAGTGGTGCATGTACATTTCCTTGTGAAGGAAGAACTTTTTATAGAACAGGAGTTACTGTATGTTTCTACAATGGAAGGAACGCAGAGATCTTGCCCCAGGACATGGTCAGGTAGACAAGAAGGCACCAAGGACTCCAGGTGGCTTGTTAAAAATAGGGAGGGTAAGGAAGGTTTAACATCTACTATGATTACAGAAACAAGTCAAAGAAGTTTGCTGGCTTCAAAAGAAGTATAGAAGCCCTGGCTGGTAGCACAGTGGTTAAGGTGCCGGCCTGCGAACCCAAAGGTAGCAGGTTCGATTCCCCAGCCAGGGCACATAACCAGGTTGCAAATCAGGTCTCCAGTCAGGTCTGTGGCTGGAGGCAGGTGAAAGCAACCATACATTGATGTTTCTCTCCCTCTCTGTCTCTCTCCCTGCCTCTCTTTCTAAAAATAATGAAATAAAAAATCTTAAAAAAAAAAAAAAAAGAAGTGTAGAGGTTTGGACACCGAGCCAGGGGTTGGTGGCCATGGCTGTGGTGACACAGATGAAACACAGGAAAGGACAGGCCCAGCAGGCAGGTGGGTTGATCAGCCAGCCAGCCAACAACAACAACTAACCTAGCAGTCCACTGCTTACACATCTAGCCAACCACCTAACAAGTTAACCCAAGCCCCTCCACCATCAACTCAGGTTCAGCTGGCCTCCGGCCCCCTTTCTGCAGCCATGGTGACAGCCCAGGGAGAAGCACTGGTGACCTTTTCCTCTGATCCTTGGGATTTGAAGATGGCTGCACAGTCAGCACCCAAAGGTGTGCTAAAACACACCACCAAGATGTCTCTAAATGAACATTTTATTAATATGCTGAAGAACAAACAGCCCATGCCAGTGAATATTCAGGCTTCAATGCTGCAACGATAGCAGCCAGACAGTGCAAGAAACAGAAGACTGGCCCGGCAGATGGAGAACAGACCCTCTGTCCAGGCAGCATTAAAAATAAAGCAGAGCTTAAAGCAGTACCTGGATAAGAATAACATCCAGGCACAGTTAGGCCGACCAATAGAGGCCCTGGCCAGGGGAGCAACCCGACGACAAGGCCTGCCCAGAGGAGGGCTACGTGGGGGACGTGCCACAAGAACCCTACTTAGGGGTGGGATGTTGCTCCAAGGTCAAAATCTGCTCTGAGATGGACAAGCCATAGCTCCCTGAATGGGCTTAAGAAGAGGTGGTGTTCTAGGTCGTGGAGGTCCTGGGAGAGTAGGCCTAGGGCATGGAGCTCTGGGTCGTGGCAGAATCAGTGGTAGAGGCCAGGGTAAGATGGGTCAGGGAAGAGGGGACTTTGGAGGCAAGACAGAGGCCGTGGAGGAGGGAGAGGTGCCCTGGCTCGCCCTATACTGACCAAGGAGCAGCAGGACAACCAATTGGATGCATACATGTTGAAAACAAAAGGATGCCTGGATGCTGAGTTGGACGCCTTCATGGCACAAACAGATCCCGAAACCAATGATTGAAGCCTGCCTGCTCTCCTGTGAGAGACTCTTGTTAAAACTTATAATGCCTGTAAATAACAATATAACAGATGAGAAGAAACCCACCTGATTGATGCTGGAAGGACTTACCACAATAGACTTTGGACTTAATTTACCACCAGTTTGTGCATTTAGTGTGTCCTTTTACTTTTTTGATACTATATTGTACGAAGCCCTATTTTCCTCTGACTTGGGTTTGGTTTGGTTTTGTTGCTTGGGGTTTTGGGTGTTTTTTTCCCTCCTCCTAAACTTCTTTGAATACCTCTGCTCCCCTTCACTTGTTATGTATATACATATATGTATGTCCTGACATTCTAACACTTTCTCTGTTCATCTCTATGCCCCCTGGAAAAAGTCTAAGAAATAACCTATCAGTTTTCTTCCTTAATACCTCAGTTTCTGAGAAATGGTTTTGTTCTGAAACACTCTAATAACCTCTTAGAAGTGTTTAGAAAATCTGGAGCACTCTGCTACTTTGATATTTTAGTGTAATTAGGAACATAGAGCTACAGGGCCATGTAACAGGTTATATATATGGTAGCAGCTGTGATTTGATTAAAATTACAACCATGGGCATTGACCCCAATGTGTGCTGGTTTGGATGTGTACCTACTCTCTACCCTGGAATAAGGTTTACAAACCTTCCTTTTGGCTTTGCATCATAGCTAAAGGTTGGGTTGGTTTATGCCTAAAACAGGGGGAAAGCCATTTGGTTAAGCTGATGTTTCAGGAGGAATGGAAGGAATAAGGCAGATCCCAGCTGGGAGGGTTCCGAAGATATCCATTCTGAATGTAATTCTTCTGTTTATCCCAAACCAGTCTTGAACTTTTCCATACATTGGCTTATTTGACCTGCTTATTTTCCTTGAAGCTTTGTAAGGTCAACCATATTCTGTCAACTGTTCCAGTTTCGGTGGAATCTTGCATTTCTGGTTTATTATAACAAGAAATTGTTCTCTCAGAAAAAGAGAAAAGTATAGAAAATTCTCATGGCCAGATCCCCAAAGGGGGTCCTCTGATCACAGCATAGGGACTTATATGCACCCAGCCTTCCCAGTTTTCCAGTCAGGTCTTACAGACTTAGCCTTGCCCTTGTGGGACTCCATGACATGCTGCCACTTCAGAAGGACCCTGACAATAGATATGCATATTTCTAATTTTGACATGCAGCAAGAGTGTTCCCAAAACAGTGTATAAGCTACCTAGTTTTCTGAGCCCTCACTGATGCTACATGCAATCAACCTTTAGAAGTTTTGCTATATTTATCAAAACTACATCTATGCATCTACTCCAAGTCATACACATATGTGAAATGATGTATGTACAGTGCAATTTAATGTGAAAATACTGAAAAAATATTTCCAACTATAGGGAAACATTAATCAACTGGTATGTCTGCACAATGAAATTCTATGTAGCTATAAAAAATAATGAGGATGCTTTCTAGGTACACAGGTACTCACAGGGAAAGCTCTTGAAGGCAGAAGAGAACCACTCAAAGTGCAGAGCACTTATATAATACCTGACCATATGCGCATAGAGTGGTTGTGATATATATACACATTTCCTATATGTGCATTAAATGTCTCTAGAGAGTGCAGAATATTTGGCCACATTGGGGAAAAGAAAACTAGACATTTGGGAAACAAAAGATGGAAAGGGAGTTCTCCCTGTACATTTTAGAGCCTATTTCATTTTTATCTTTTAACATTTTAAGTGTACTACCTACTCAAATAATTCATATAATTTGAATTAAAATATAAACATTTTTATATGACAGATGAAAAATGCTCTTGTTGCTACTTTAGAGTGAGATTTTCTAGTTGCTTGTGAAATTGAGCTTATTTTTGTCTTGATTGGTCATTCATACTTATTCTTCTATGAACTTCTTTTTTATATTTCTTTTATGTTTTGCTATTTAGTTGTTTTTTTCCCAAATTGTTTTGTAATTCTTTATATATCAGGGATTGTTTTTACAGTTTTATGGAGATATACTTTGTATCATAAAATTCATCTATTGTAAGTGTATAATTTAATGATTTTTACCAAATTTATAAAATTGTACAACCATCACCATATATCAAAGATATTAATTCATTGTTCCATAATTCTTTGATGCCTCTTGATTATATAATTCTTTGCAACATAAGTGAAGGAAATGTTGTCTCCCTAAAACTATGTTAGTTTTTTAGATTAAACTGATATTGATATTTCAATATTTACCTAGTTAGCCCTGACTGGTGTAGTTCAGTGGTTTGGGCATCATCCTGTAAACTGAAAGGTTGCCAGTTCAATTGCCAGTCAGGGCACATACCTCGGTTTCAGGCCAGGTCCCTAATTGGGGAACCACAAGAGATCAATATTTCTTTCACACATCAATGTTTCTCTCCTTCTTTTGCTCCTTCCATTCCCCTCTCTCTAAAAAAAAAAACAATAATAAAATAATAATAATAATTAAAGCCCTTGATGGTGGCTCAGTGGATTGCGCTGGCCTGTGAACCCAAAGGTCACTGGTTTGATACCCAGTCAGAACACATAACCAGGTTGCAAGCCAGGTCTGTAGCTAGAGGCAGGTGAAAGGCAACCATATATTAATACTTCTCTCCCTTTCTTCTTCCATCCCTGCCCTTCTCTCTGAAAATAATGAATAAAATCTAAAAACATAATAATAAAAATATTATAAAAATTTCTATAGTTAAATTTGAACACAGAAAGACAGATATGACAAAAACAAGGGACAATTACTAGTCTCTTATAGAGCTCAAGAAAAGTAAAAAGGCTTTACTATCCAAACAGATCATATGAAATATAATTTGACTGTCATTAATTTCATTCATAAAAATATTATAAATAGGGCAACATAACTAGGTTGCAAGCCAGGTCTCCAGTCAGGTCTGTGGCTGGAGGCAGGTGAAAAGCAACCATACATTGATGTCTCTCTCCCTCTCTGCCTCTCTCCCTTCCCCTCTTTCTAATCTTAAAAAAAAATTTTTTAAGATTTTATTTTTAAAAAATATTATAAATGTGTACTATGGTTATCTGAGTATATGTATAACTATTAAAGCAATTAATATATTAAAATGCAGTACATGAAGAAGCTACTTTTGAAAAATTATAGAAGATATACATACAAAACCACATGTAACATACAGTATGAGAATAAAACAAATCTATATCCTTTAAACCTTGAAGTTACCTGTGAAAAGGGAATTTTTCAATCAGAAGAATGACCCCATCACCACACCACCACCACCACCAATAATGCAGAAACCACCTGGGAAATGACGATTCTGCTCAGAGACAGTTCTGGGTCTCCTGTCAATTGCACCAGCCTCAGAATTTAAAAAAATAACCAAAGCTAACAAAACTGACCCCTCTTTTTTGTACCAAGCCTCATACCTAGCTCTTTACAAATAGTGTCTCTATTCTCACTGCTACAGAGAGGTGGTGGCAGCATTATTGTGTATTTACAGATGGTGAACATGAGACACAGAGTGAACTACCTTCTCCAAGAACAGAGAGATGGGAGGTAGTTAAGACTTACACCCATGTTTATTGGCCTATAGTCTAACTTTATCACTACTGAAATCTACTGTCTCTAAAACCTGCTAATGCTATTAAATGATTCTTGAAATTTTAAATTTTCTAATTTCTAGATAACCTTCTTTACCTAGATGTACATATACAGCATTTCTTATCAATCAGCAGTGTGTGTTTTCTTTTTACTTTCTCCATAATAAAACATCTTTAGGTTATCTAAATAACTCAGAACACAACAAACTTATTCTGTCTTTTAGATCTTCCTGTATCCAAATGAATTTTTAAAAAAGATTTTATTTATTATTTTTAGAGAGAAGGCAAGGGAGAGAGGCAGGGAGGGAGAGAGACATCAGTGTATGGTTGCCTTTCATCTGCCTCCAGCCATGGACCTGGCTGGAGACCTGGCTTGCAACCTGGTTATGTGCCCTGGCTGGGAATTGAACCAGCAACTTTTGGGTTCGCAGGCCAGTGCCTTATCCACTGTGCCACCAGTCAGGGCCTCTGAATGAATTTTTTAAACAGCTTTTACCTTTTGGGCCCAGCTGGGTTTTTCTTTTTCATTTTAAAACTATGGGTAAATGATAAATGTTTCACCTGCTGCCCAACTTTCCCTCCCAGTTAATCAGAGGCAGATATTTAGACTGCTTTCCTAAAGGCAAATAAATACAGATGAAATATCTATGTATATATAACATTTTAGTAATTATCATTTCCTACCTGAATTTTCATCTTTGAAATTCAAAAGGGAGCTAGAAACCAGTTCCATTCAATAAACAATGTTTACATAGTTCTCCTTGCTAAGACTTCTCTGGAGATTAAGTCTAAGCCTAATTTTAATTTAAAAAGCAACTTCCACTTAAAGAGATCTGTTTCTTAGACTAGCCAAAATTACAGGAGTCATATAAAAGAGTTCCAAAAACATCTTTTCCTGAAACCAAAATTAGCCTACTTTCTGAGTTATACATCTATTCCAAATAATTTCTTCGGATCTGTGTACTCTACTACTATAGCAGCTTTAAAAAGGTGGTAAAGTTAATTTAACTGGTCAGTGAAAGCATCAATGGGCAGCTTGTATCAAGTCTACAGGATTACAGTAAGTAGATTTAGATTAATTGGTAATTTATCTTAATGCCAATTTACATCGGTTTCCCAGATAAAATGCATGCCAGCTATTGCATGGGAGTTATGTTGCTTTATTCAAATATCCACAAAGCAATAAATAGCTGATATACTCATTGATCTTTTAGAATAGAAGCTTTCCCAGAAAAAATGCTTGAAACAAACATGTTAAACTGTTTAAAGAAAAAAATTTCCTTTTTTTTTTTTCCTGCACACATAGAGGCCCAGCAGGGAGCCACATCCTATGGATTACTGACAGCTCCAAACAAGTTGACTAGGGCCAGTCATAAACAGTGTCTGACAGAGGCCTAAATCAGTCTCTGCAGATTTACCTAATACATAGAAACAAATACAAAGAAGCAGCCAAAGTGAGAAGACAAAAAAATAATAATATTAATAGATCCCAAGTAAAAGAACAAGAGAATTCTCCAGAAGATGAGCTAGATAAAATGGAGGCAAACAAGTTATTAGATAGAGAATTTAGATACTCAACAGAATAAAAAAAAGTCATAAAAACCATAAAAAAGGACCAGTCAGAAACAAAGACTGCAATATCTTAAATCAATAATACACTGGATGGAATAAACAGTAGGTTAGATGAAGCAGAGAATCAAAACAGTGATTTGGAAGACAAGGTAGGAAAAAAACACCCAGGCAGAGCAGCAAAAAGAAAAAAGAAGTTTAAAAAATGAAGCAAGCTTAAGAAATGTTTTGGACAACGTGAAGCATAACAACATCTGCATCATGGTAATAGTAGAAGGAGAAGAGAGCAAGCAAGGGATCAAGAACCTATTTGAAGAAATAATGACCAAAAAATTTTCTAATCTAATGAAGGAAAAAGACATAAGTCCAAGAAGCTCAGAGAGTCCCAATCAACTTGGACCCAAATAGACCTACATTGAAACACATCATAATTAAAATGAAAAGGTTTAAAGACAAGGAGAATCCTAAAAGCCATAAGAGAAAAGCAGGTAGTTACATACAAGGGAGCACCAATTAGACTGTCATCTGATTTCTCAATAGAAACATTTCAGGCCAGAAGAGATTAGCCTGAAATATTCAAGGTGATGAAAAGCAAGGACCTACAACCAAGGCTACTTTACCCAGCAAGGCTATCATTTAATTTTAAAGGAGAAATAAGGAACTTCCCAGACAAGAAAAGCTAGAAGAGTTTGTTAACACCAAACCCGTATTGCAAAAAATGTTAAAGGGGTTGCTTTAGGAGAAGGAAAAGAAGGAAGTGGGGGGAAGAGGAGGAGGAAGAGGGGGAGGAGGAGGAGAAGAAG